>JAXGGA010009835.1:0-49628 GCA_038373865.1 Uloborus plumipes
GATTATTCTAAAGCCCCCAAAAAAATTTCAAATTGATGTTTATCAAAAAACTTTGATGTTTTTCAAGTGGCGTCATGAATCATTTCTCTTGACTAATAAATGTTTTGAAAAGGATCAGTTTAAAATTTCAAAGTTAAAGTCAAATCAAAGTTGTGGAAAATAAAGCTTGTAATTTCAGTCACCGAATTAACTCTAAAACTCACTTTATAAAAAAATATTTAGACATAGTTATAGCAGTGAATTTTATTAATTTCATAAAATTTGGTTTATTTTCTACACATTATGATCCAAAACTAAAACTTTTGATGAAATTTAAAAATTAGCAGCTATGTCCACATATTCCTGGAATTAACCAAAACAGCTATTTTGAGATGTGCCCCTTTCATTCTGGATGTGCGATATGTCCCAGCACATTAATACGTATTTTTCAGTTCATAATAGCAATATATCATTTCACTTTGGATTATTGAAACCAGAATGTAAGAATTAAAAGAAAAAAAAGAAGTAAATCATTGAAAATATGGAAATTAGCAGAAAAAACAAAAGCAATAACTTCATTCTCAGTGACCACAGAAAAAAATATTCCCTCCACCAGACCTTTGCACCTGCATCGTGAACTGTTGGTCTAAAGAACAGAAATATGTTGTTTGTAGACAACAGAAAGCGGTATTAAACTTATTAATACAGAAAAATGTCACAGTTGAATCATACACAAACTGATAGTAATTAGAGATGCATTCTCTTTCGTACTAAACCTTGGCTATAGAATGCTTGTAATGGCAATGAGGCCGTGTACAAAGCCCAAGTTTTGAGAATGGGACACATAATAGTTCTGAAATAACCACTTGAAGGCAAAATAATTGAAGAGTTTAAGTATTTAAATTACAAAATAAATAACGAAAACAAAAAAATCAAAAGATCGAAGCTCGGTGATGCTTTCGGGAAGCTTTAATACCAACATTTCTAATTTCACATTCTTTTTATTATAATCTAAAAGATGACAGCTGCGACAATATCATTTCTTTGTCGACAGGAAAAGTGCTCCAGTTGTTTTACTTGCTTGAGTTACAAGGAATTACAAGACAACTGCAGTCGTTGCAGCACTCTTTTAATCATCGAAATATTAAAATTATAAAGCATAAAATGCTTGTAAATAAAGAATTACTGGTTCAAATTCATTACACCCCTTAACAATTTTTTCGCGGAATAGGAATCAGAATCACAATAATAATAAAAATAGTGTTGCCATTTTGCTTTCGCAAACTTTGATTATTCTTCCCTTTTTTTTTTTTTAGTGCAGCGAGGCTAATATCATGCAGGAAAACCCCTTACAATTTTTAGTTAAATAAAAAATGATAAAAAAACAGATACTAAAGCTAAAAGTAAGAAAGATTATTCCGCTACAGTTTCGCAGTATTACAAAAAATGTCATCAGGTTGCACATTATGGAAAATCCTACAGTGATTTGCTATGTGATTTCGGTCGTTTTTAATTTCGGCATTGGAGTGGTAGTTTTTCAATCTATTCATTGCCACATTGTTTGACAAAGCAGCATACGAGTAGAAACTATTTATTTAGCGAATGCGCTTTATTTTGTATTTTTGATGTTTTGTTCCAGTGGAGGAGTTAATGGGAATCTGGTGCTTCCCGAAATATTCGGCCCTTTATCCAAGTATATTGTATGTCCAAACAAAAAGATATCTTAATCCTTCTTTCCCAGACGAAAAAGAGTCTAAACTTGTTTTCATAGGTCTTTAATTTTGAAACAATTTCAGAAGCGATGCATCGATCCCCAAGCGCCATGGCACTTTTGGAAATTTAATTTCAAACCATTTTCAATCGAAAATCTTCACATTGCTCCCTCGCTAACGTGGACAAACATAGCTTTAAAATGTGTTTTTAGTATGGAGAGCTTCCGAATGTTCTTTCTCTGACAACTATAGTGAACTCTCACTTACGCGCCGGCCCAAGGGACTAACAGAAAAACGGCGTATAAGTGAGAGAGACGTATAAGTGAACAAGCCAATTTAAAGGACTAAAACGCAAAATAGGTTCTAATGAGAGAATGAATAAGAATGTTTCTACAGACAAGGGACATATTACTAATGTTCGGCAATTACTGTAACGTAACCATGGGCGCCCATAAGGGGGGGCAAGGGGGGGCTCGAGCCCCCCCTTGGAAATTAATACTTTTCTGCTTTTAGTACTATTTATTCAGAAAAAATTAAAACTTTTTTTCTTCACCCATTAATGAATAAGTTATCAAAAATGCCAAATTGTAATGACTCTAATCTGCATTGAAATCGCTTTCAGAATTATAGCATTGTGTCTCTTCCTACATTCTTCAATAGAAAAAGAAAGGTAGATTCATGGATGAACCGGCGCCGAATATGCATAGGAAACTACCCCATGTCTGCGGACAAGCTGTTGGATCATTCCATTTTAAATCAACAAATTTTTAAAAAAGTTGTTGCATCATTATTTTTGGTTTTGATGAAAATTTCCCAGACCTGAAGAAAATATATATTTTATTAAAAAATGTACCGTTTGACATATAGGCCATTTTTGTTGTTGGCAACAGTAAAAATGCGGCATTTATGATACTTAGTCTAATGAATTATAACTTTTTTCTATCAAAGATTTTGAGCTCAAACATAGCTAATTGAAACCTAAGAAAGAGAGCTTTTTATATATCAAGAAATTTCAGATTAAAAAAAATATTTTTCAAGGTCAAAGTTTGATGAAAATCTCATTTTTTACTACTTTTCAAAATTAAAAAACCCATGAAGGGTTTAGAATAACAAGCCCTATTTTGATATCATATATTCATATGCGTGGTTACTTATAAAACAAAAAAATTAGCTTGTTACTCTGCGCATTTTATGAGATATGCCCCCCTAAAGTTGTAAATTTTCAAAAAAATTTTCAACGCTAAAAAAAAAAAAAAATGCATGTGAGGGTAAGGTAAAAATCATTTTATTGGTGGAATCTTAAGTACTTTTTACATTAAAAAAAAATGTAACAAAAGTTGCTTTGTTATTCAAAGGCGCTTGGCAGCTATGGGTATCTGAATTTTCATATAATTGCACTGAAGCAACACTATTATTTTTGTAATCAATCTCAGATTTTAGTGAAATTTAATTGTATTCTTAATTGCTAGTTTTCAATTATAGAAATGACAAAGAAGTGTATATAACATACTAGCTGACCCGGCGAACTCTGTTCCGCCTTAAAGGCAATAAATAAGAAAATTTTTGAATTTATTAAGTTTTTTATTATTAGAAAATACAAAAAAAAAAAAAAAAATAAGTACCTACATTAATCATTCATTATTGTTTCTGTATTTTAGTACATAGGTTGCTCTTCACTAAAGTACCTTGTGATGCAAATTTTTTGTTTTATTATCAGGCGCAAAAAGAAACAACGCAGATGGTCTTCCGACCCGCAAACATGCCACATATAATTGACCATGGGAAAAACAGTGATGTTCTAGATTCAAACCACAAACTTTTTAAGGATTGGCCTTGTGATTTGTTAAAGGTCATGACAAATGCAAGACGGATCGGAAATTGAAGTCTTTTAAATTCAAACGGCATATCGGTTGGGATCATCGGGATCCTAGGAATGAGCAATCGTTTCTGATAGCTTATCACATATAAATTTCGCGTTTCAAGTAAACGCGTTTGTTTATAATTTATTTCACGAAAAAGTCAAATAATACTCAAAGCACCGCTAACTTACAACCTGTTTACTGCGTTTCGGAACCTGCTAGAACGTGTGCTTTATGTCGCTCAGCCATGGAGGTGTCAAAAAAGGCTTAGTAAAAATGCTTAGTCAATAAGACAGCTGTTCTTTTTATGTAACTGACACATATAAATTATAGCCTATGACCGTCTCCTGGCTCTAAGCTACCTACCCACCAATTTTTAGCCATATCGGTACAGCCGTTCTTGAATTATAAATAGTGTAACTAACACAACTTTCTTTTATATATATAGAAGATAGAATAGTAGTGAGAAGAACAACCTCTTTAACTGCAGTGCAGGAGCTATCCCACCAAGCGCTTTCTACCTCTCAGCCTCAGAGGCGTAAAAACTCTTAAGTGACAATCATTTCTGACAGCTTATCACATATAAATTTCAAGGGAAGTAACGCGTTTGTTTATAATTTACTTCACAAAAAAGTCAAATAACACTCAACGCACCGCTAACTTACAACCTGTTAACTGCGCACCGGAAGCTGCCAGAACGTGTGCTTTATGTCACTCAGCCATGGAGGTGTCAAAAAAGGCTTAGTCAATAAGACAGTTTTTCTATTTATGTAACTGACACACATAAATTATAGCCTATGTCCGTCTCCTGGCTCTAAGCTACCTACCCACCAATTTTTAGTTATATCGGTACAGCCGTTCTTGAGTTATAAATAGTGTAACTAACACGACTTTCTTTTATATATATAGATTTACACTTTTATAAGATAATTAAAAAATTTTATCGTCTAAATCTCTTAACGCTCTCTTGTAGACCTATTTTCTTTAGTGTTTCGTCTCACAGAGAAGAGTTGATCAATGCTCGCTCATCACAGGTGTGATATTGTGACCTCTTCCTTGTGCACACCATAGTTCTGATGCAGTCAAGATTTTCAAAATGTCTTGCAACTGAATCCAAGTTTAGTCATCCTCACTTGATTTTCTTAAATGACGTTCCTGGCCCTTTCGGATGAAAATAATTTATTCTGTATTGTTCTTCAACATTGACTACTTTTACTTGCAACACTTCTCCTAGCCACCAGTCACTATCATACACACGGCAAACATAATCTGACAATTTTGGTCGGATTCTTGTTTTTTGTGCAGCAGTTGCGTTTCAATGTATGATAAAAAATATGGCTTGTTATTCTGAACCCTTTGTGGGTTTTTTAATTTTCAAAAGTAGTAAAAAATGAGATTTTAGTAGCAAACTTTGACCTTGAACAAAAAATATTTTTTAAATATGAAAAGAGCTTTCATAGCTTTCCAATGAACTAGGTTTGAGATCAAAATTTTTGATAGAAAAAGTTATAGTTTACAAGACAAAGCATCAAAATGCCCAATTTTCCTGTTGCCAACAACAAAAACTAATTATACATATGAAAGGGTAAATTCAAAAAAAAAAAGTATATATTTTTGAGGTCTAGGAAATAAAAAGAATGCATATGCAAATTTCTATCAAAATCAAAAATGGTGATGCACCCCCCCCCATTGGTTGATTTAAAATGGAATGATCCTATATATATATATATATCTTTTAACTGTAAACTATGAAGAAAATATGTGAGCCCCCCCTTAAAATTTCGCATATGGGCGCCCATGAACGTAACTATAATGATAAAGAGAAAATAAACATTGTAGCATAAATTGCAAATCACTCCCTTTAAAATGTTTCATAATAGGTAATTGTCCCTCTCCGAACTCTAGTTCATGTGGAAAAAATACCTTCCGTGAGCATTAACCCGCGATCACTCGCGCTACTTTACGTCACACGAGAACTCGCGCCGGGCCTCGCAGGCCCGGAGCGGTTTTTTTTCAGGAAATTGAGTTTGTAAAGCAGAAAAAATGTGTTTTGAACACTAAATTTTAATCATAGAGTCTGCAACCTCTTCATTTCATCTTTATAACTCAAATTGCTACTTTGCGTCACACGAGCACTCGCGCCGGGCCTCGCAGGCCCGGAGCGGTTTTTTTCAAGAAATTGAGTTTTAAAGCAGAAAAAATTGTGTTTTGAACACTAAATTTTAATCACAAAGTCTGCAACCTCTTCATTTCATCTTTATAACTCAAATTGCGAAGCATTTTGCAACCTCTTTCTTCGCGTTCTCAATGCAGAATGAGAAACGCGAGCACTCGCGCCGGGCCTCTGAGGCCCGAACCGGTATTTTGGGGGGGAAAGAGGGTCCGTACATTCCTGAAAAACATGTGGTCAGTAAGAAGGTGACCCTGAACGCAGCTACTGTGGACCTCGTCCATTTCCGGTGAAGGGGTGATTTTTGGCATCGAATTTAAATAATGACCGGGCCTGAGAGGCCCTGTGCGAGTGCTCGCGGGTTAAAGGCGAGAGGTTAAAGAGGAAAGTGAAGAAAAATGCTTATTTTTTAACTTCTTCAGTCCCAGTTGAAGGTACACATATTTGTACCTTAAGTTTTCATTTATATTTGGTTTCAAAGCAAATTATAACGAAAAAAACTATATATTGTAAAATCTAAGATTGTAGCATTTATTTTTCACCAATCCCAATTTTTTTCTAGGTATTATTCAGACCTAACAAAGGTTTAAAAACTTGAAATTGAAATGGTTGAAAAAATTAGGACTGAAGAGGTTAAAGAAAATAAATTATTTTTTTTTACATTTTAAGGAAAATTCGGCGTATAAGTGAAATATTTATCTTTAGAGCGACGCATAAACGAATGATATACCATCATTATTTTGCTATGGAATATGTTGGGACCATTTAAAATCGCCGTGTAAGTGAAAAAGACGCATAAATGAGGCTGTGTATAAGTGAGAGTTCACTGTATTAACAAAGAGCTTAAAATTGCATTTTTAAGTCTCAACATTGAGCTATTTCCGAAGAGACACATAGATCCCCTCACCACTCCTCTACTGAGTAATGTCAACAAACATAGCCTAAATGTATATTTTTTGCATTAAATCTCAATGAGTTTCTTATCTTTGTAACTTCTCAAGAAATAACCTGAAACGACGCTCTTGATCTATCTTAACCTCATCAAAGATCCCTCAAAATGCATTTTTACACTTCAATTCACGTAGCAAAGAAAGGGGAAAGACAAAGTGGTCAGTGGCACTGTGTATCTACCTTCAGCTTTTTTTCTCATTGTTTACGAACCTCCATGGGTGCCAATATGCGAAATAGGGGCTCATGTATTTCCCCCATGGTTTAGCAGAATATTTTTTACGTGGAAAGCATTTTCAGTGTAGTTTAGTGTTTAAAATTTAACATTTTTAATAATTTGTTCATTTATGGTTGATAAAGTACGTTTTTTATATTTTTTTGCCCAAAAAATATCACCAAATCATGATAAAGTAATAATTTCCAAGGGGGGCTTCTCCCTTTGCACCGCTCATATGGACGCCCATGCAAGAGTCTCAATTCCGGAAAAGCGGAGGAGGGACTATAATAGTTAAAGACAAGTTTCTGCACCAATGGGGTGTTTTCCACCCTCCTCGCCTTGAGTTCGTCTTTCGGTTGATTAATAATAAGAAATAGATTATCGTCAGTCAGTTTGTCTTTGAAATATGGGTCATGTATAGAAGGTAAGCCGCGTCGCTCCAGACATACCCCTTCCTCCCAGAAAGTGGCAAGCTCCCCCTATTTTTACTAAGTTCTTACCCTACTGATTTCAAAGCAGCACAGTTTTTTTTCCTCACTTCGAAAATCTTATTTTTTATTTATTTTTTTCACATTTTTATTCTTTTATTACTTTCTTCTATATCTACACTGAAGTGACAAAAGTCATGGGATAGCAATATGCAAATTTTCAGATGGCAGTAGCATCGCATAGAACAGGTATAAATGCGCAGTGCTTTTACAGAGCTTTCATTTCTGTTCAAGTTATTCATGTGAAGAGGTTTTAACGTGATGATGACCGCACGACGTGAATTAACAGACTTTGAACGCGGAATGTTAGTTGGAGCTAGACGCATGGGTCATGCCATTTCGGAAATCGTTAGAGAATTCAACATTCCCAGATCCACTGTGTAAAGAGTGTGCCGAGAGTATGAAATTTCAGGCATAACATCCCACCATGGACAGCGCAGTGGTCGACCGCCTGCACTTAAAGATCGAGACCGGCGACGTCTGCAAAGAGTCGTAAATTCTAACAGACAAGCAACACTGCGTCAAATCACCGTAGAAATCAATGTGGGACGTACAATGGACGTGTCTGCTAGAACTGTGCGGAGAAATTTGGATTT
This sequence comes from Uloborus plumipes, assembly GCA_038373865.1. Lineage (NCBI taxonomy): Eukaryota > Metazoa > Arthropoda > Arachnida > Araneae > Uloboridae > Uloborus > Uloborus plumipes. The sequence continues at coordinate 7,970 of JAXGGA010009835.1, forward strand.
CTTGGGCTATTCCAGCAGAAGACCGACTCGAGTGCCTTTACTGACAGAACGACATCACTTGCAGCGACTCTCGTGGGCACGTGAGCATATCGGTTGGTCCCTAGATGAATGGAAAACCGTGGCCTGGTCCGATGAGTCACGATTTCAGCTGGTAAGAGCCGATGGTAGGGTTCGAGTGTGGCGCAGACCCCACGAAGCCATGGACCCAAACTGTCAGCAAGGCACTGTTCAAGCTGGTGGTGGCTCCGTAATGGTGTGGGCTGTTTTTTCATGGCATGGACTTGGTCCTCTAGTGCGACTGGACCGAACATTGACTGGAAATGCTTATGTGCAGCTACTTGGAGATCACTTGCAGCCATTCATGGACTTCATGTACCCAAACAACGATGGGATTTTTATGGATGACAATGCGCCATGTCACCGGGCCACAACTGTTCGCAATTGGTTTGAAGAAAATTCTGGACAATTCCAACGAATGATTTGGCCACCTAGATCGCCCGACATGAATCCCATTGAGCATTTATGGGACACCATCGAGAGGTCTGTTCGTGCCCAAAATCCTGCCCCATCAACGCTTTCACAATTATGGACGTCTATCGAGACAGCATGGCTCAATATTCCTGCAGAAGACTTCCAACGACTTGTTGAGTCCATGCCACGTCGAGTTGTTGCACTTCGCCGGGCAAAAGGAGGGCCGACACGATATTAAGAGGTATCCCATGACTTTTGTCACTTCAGTGTAATATATAGAAGAAAGTATTGGTTTCGTGAAAATTTTCGAATGTCGAATTTTGACGGATTTGCACGTTTTGAGGTGCGCTGAGTCCATTTCGACCATTTTTGGAAAATGTCTGTCTGTCTGTGTGTCTGTGTGTGTGTGAGTCTGTATGTGTGTGACCAGTTTTTGTGGCCGCGCTAGAGCAAAAACTACTGAATGAAATCGAACAAAAATTTTTGCACATATGTACCACCATGTGAACTGGTGCACCTGACTTTTTTTAGCGAATTCCTCCAAGGGGGTGGAGCAATCGACGTGTTCTGCGCGGGGGGTGATTGCTATATCTCAGGAAGTAACCGGCGGAATCAAACGAAAATTGGTCCATAGGTAGACCCTACTGAGTACAGGTGCTGATTCAATTTGTTTGTCAATATCTCCAAGGGGGTGGAGCAATCGCACGTGTTCTGCGCGGGGGTGATTGCTATATCTCAGGAAGTAACCGGCGGAATCAAACGAAAATTGGTCCATAGATAGACCCTATTGAGTACAGGTGCTGATTCAATTTGTGTGTCAATATCTCAAAGGGGGGTGGAGCAATCAAAAGTGCTTATTTTGTCATTGCACCTACTGTATCTCGGGAAATATTGCTGCGATTTGAATGAAATTTGGAATAACACTAACCCAATATAGAAGCAAGCATCGATTAAATTTTGGCGCCAATCGCCCCAGGGGGAGGGTGGGGTGATTTTTGCGCTTAGTCAACAATGCGAAAAATTAATTCATTAAAAAATCGCTTTCACGCTATTTAATTATCAAAACAGCTGAAAACTTTCAATGATTTGAAATTTTTAACTGTTGCCAATTTCTTTTTACTAACAAATAAAATGTTTGCAATTAATCTAAACAAGGCTTTTGCAATGATTTCCAATTTCGCTCATTGATTCTGCATTTGCAGGGTTTTTACGATAATTGGGAAATTGTAGCTGTCTCCAATTACTCGGGCGAGTACGTATTTTATTTTGTAACCGGAATTCATAAGATAGATATAGAAGAAAGTTTCGTGACGGCCACGACAGCTAGTTTTGAAATATGTGTTTTTAGCAGTATTACTGAAATATATCTTCAAATGACTAGCAACTTTCATTACATCTTTTGATGTTTCAATGATGTATAGGTAATCTATGATTTTGGAGAGCCTAGAGAGCGGTCGGTTTCAAAAGCCTCCCTTGGCATTTTTTTTAAATTAAACTTTTAAACAGCAGCTGTAGATTATCTCTAATTATGTTAAGATAAAAGGGGTTCAGGGACCCACCCCCGGGAATTTTTCGAAGTTGTAGCTCAAAAAATAGTTAGAGACCGGCAATGTTTCGAAATTGCAGCTCCGAAAACGTAATTTTAATCACTTTTCAATGATGTTAGGAGTAAGAGTTTTTAATGGCCCTCCCCCCGAAATGTGATAAAACAAATTTCTGGGATGTGCATTCTCCTAGAACACGTTTAAAGTTAGCTTTTAACGATTTTGATATTCGATGTCTTCGGTGAGAGTTTGGGGTCTCTACCCCTGGAAATATTTTTGAAATAAAAGCCATTGAAACAAAATTTTAGAAGATTTTTCATGATATTAAGGGAAAGGGAAGGTAAAATGAAATTTTTTGGCACTACTTAATGATAGCGGGAGGGGGGGGGGACATTTCTCGGAAGGTTGGTTGTTTGCTCTTTCTTCGAGACTTTTGGGAATTGAAGTCGTAAATGCTCAGTTCTAGGCCATCTTTGATTGAAATATGTGAAGCAGAGGCGGACTGACCGTAGAGGTCACCTGCCCGCGGGCAGGTGCGCCCTCCGGCCCATGCGGCTTCAAAACGTGTGCGCCTGCGTTTTTTTTTTTTTTTTAATTTTAAAGGTTTAAAAGCAAGCCCGAACAGTTTGAACAGTAACCCCCTCCCCCCACACACACTGCCAGTGCGCCTTTAACTTTAGTAAATTACTTATTTTTTATTTTTTTCTCGTTTGAAACATGTAAAAAGTAGTCAATAAGCGTTATCAGAAGGCGGTTCTTATTGTACCCTAGAAGTGATAGGTAGTCTTTAAGGGGGATCTCATCCAAAGTTAGCGCCCTCTAGTCTGTGCGTCCTTGCGCCGTGAACAAAGCCCCCCCCCCGCCTTTTTTTTTAATCTTTACGTTCGAAGCACGGAAAGCAATCTATAAAAGATTGAAGAAAATGGTTATACTCAATAATGTACCTGTTATAATTAACTTTTATTTATTGCATCACAGACGTGATAGGTTGTCGGAAAGGGGGATCTTTGCAAGAAAAAAAATACAGCGCCTTCCAGGTTGTACGCCCTTGCGCCCTCGAAGCCGTGCGCCTTCGTTTTTTCCCACCTTACTTTCGGAGGGTATGAAACAAGGCAGTCCAGTCGGAGGAGGGGGGGGGGGGGGGTCTTAATCCAAAGTGAGCGCTTTCCGGCCTATGTATCATTGCACCCTCGAATCTAGTTGACTTGGGTGCGCTCCCCCCCTTCTTTTAATTCGAAGCGAATGAAACAGTTTATAAAAATTTGCTGCAGGAGATTATAATTTTTTTGTGCTATGATTCACTTTAATTCATTGCCCCCCACCCGCCCCCAGAGGTGATAGGTAGTCTGAAAAGAGGACCTTTAACCAAAAAAAAAAAAAAAACATCTTCCTCTGGGCTATGCGTCTTTGCGCCTTCGAACCTGTGCTCCTTTTGTATATATATATATATATATATATATATATATTAGGGTGCATCATTTGCCCCACTAGTCTTAAATTATTTTGTCCCTAATTTAAAAATGTTCTCATACTACTAAATAGTACTCCTGTGAATTTTTGTGAGAATCCATATTGATTTAGGTATCCCACCTCAAGGTTTCGTTTTTAAGGTAATGATCAATTATAACATCAAAAGTGACGTGTTTTATAATTTCACTAGTACCATATTTATTTATTGTCTTTATTTTTTTAAAAATGAGTGGAAACAAAACAAGTTTCCATGGAAACAACAAAAAGAAAAAAAAAATTCATTCCATTCAGAGTTGCACACTGAAAAGCTTTAACCTGCCATCCCTGCAAACCAATAGATTTAAGTTTTCTTCTTCCAATTCTGTTCACATATGCGTTTTAAACCACCTAAATAAGTTTATCATATTTATTTCATCAGGTGTATGAATTTTTTAAAGTTTCATATTCTAATTTTTTTTAAATAAATATGAGTGAATCAGCTCCTGTTGAATCAGTGACATTTCCTCCAGAAACAAAGCCTTGTTCATCTGTACAAAAGGTACAAGTAAAAACCAGACTATCTTCAATAGTATTTGGACTTGTCAATGGAATAACTCAAGAGGACGCAGAATTAAAGGGTTCACGTTTACCCACTAGCCTGCAAGTACTTCGTTGCTTGATGTACCATATTGAGAAAGGTGCCCAACAGAATCTTACCAAATGGGAGGCTTCAAAATTCGTATTATCAAAAATATCCAATTTCTATGAAAAGGCAAACATTCCAATGATCACTCAACGTAAATCTTGTGAAAAAATACTAAAACTTCACGAAGACAACACAAAATTAAGAGCAATTCCTGTGCAAAGAAGAAACACCACAAATTCCATCAATAAAGTGAAGAAAATGGAAGAAGAATTAGCTAAAATACTTTCATTATGGCCCAAAAATGTTGAGTGCCTTATAAAAAATCCAGAAGATTTAGCTTTTCTTCGATCTATGCAAAATGATCGTCTAGCTACTCTTTGCTCACAAGATAAAAAATTGCAGCAAGAAATTAAGCGTCGGGAAATGCGTGAAATATCAAAAGCAGCATTTTATGAAAAAAACAGCCAAGGAAACTAGCTACATCAATAGAAGTTTTAGTTCTGTCATTATTGATATTGATAATGGCGAAAGAGATGAAAATAGTGATGTTACTGATACAAGTGATGAGACCAATCCGAGAGATGAGAATTATAATCCAGATTTCATTCCTGGTGGAGTTAATGGTAGTACTGCTCATAATACCAGAAATCATCATCGTACTGTAAGAGCTGGTATATCTGCTTTTATTCCCATGATATTATAAAACGACCTGATGTTATAGCATTAGCAACACGTTTAAAAATGACGCCAGCTCAACAAGCTTCATACACTAAAGTTTTAATAGCAGAAGCAGGTGGTGATTCATCCAAAATTTCAGCATCATATGCAACATCAGACAGAGCAGGGGCGGACTGGCTCTTAACTTTTTGTGTGGAAAGGAAATTCTTGCCGGCCCCCTACCCAAGTGCATTGTTCCCAGCCCGAAAATTTTCTAACGGGTTTCCTCAAAAAAAAAAAAAAAAAAAAAAAAAAAAAAACGGAGACTCTTTCTCAGTTAGAAAAACCAAGATTTTTTTCCCCTCAGAAACCCTTCATTAAATTAATTATGCTAGCATCTATAATGTACACAAGGACCTAATATTCTCAAAAAATGTTTGAGAGTCTAAATTCCTGTACACAATAAAAAAAACAGAAAAAAGTTATGTGGGTTTTTTGAAAATCCGCACTTAAAAATGTAATTTGTTTATGTAAGCGAATAAAAAACCTATTTAAATCAAGAATAAGATATATGCCTATGATCTGTAATATTTAACCACTTAAAATAACCCGATTGCTCTTATAAAAATCCTTGCTTGAAATTGTATTGAAATGCAAACTAATGAAAATTTTCACTTAAACCAAACGTAATGCATACGTTTAGAATGTGAATGCATTATACATCACGAATTTGAAGTTTTCGGAAGTATTGGATGTGTGTGAGTTTGAATTGCTCTGCAAAGAAAAAAATATGTCATGAGGAGCAGTCATTACTTCATAACAACATTTTAAAAATGCGCAAAAACACTCCAAACAAAAAAAGTCGCAATTTCTCTCGGTGAAACCCATGATGGCTAAATACAAGTCTACCAGACGGTCGCTTATTACGTACAACCAAAGAAACCAGAAAAAAAATGACTATTTTTACTTCATTGTATGAGTATCATTTGCTTGCTTGAAAATCATAGGACAAAAAATATTTTTCAAAGAAATTTTGAAAGCACAACACAGAAATAGTCTGAATTAAGCCCTTTAATGACACAAATTGAACAAAATTAGTGAATACAAAATCCTATTTTAAAAAAGTTACTCGAAGATAAACTAAAAATGATAAACATTTCAGTGTTACTCTACAAGGACCTGTCCAGATTTTTCATACAAGACCTTTTAATTTCATAAAATTGAAAAATCTTAAGAACTGTATGAATTCGAAATAGTGCTCAATCATATTATTGGCTATTTTTTCCGGAATTTGGAAATATGCTATTTTTCTCAAATTTACACATTGTATTTATCACTTTGAAATGAATAATCATAAATTGAAAAGTTTAAAATGAAAAGGTTTAAAAGAAATGTACGTTTCGATACTAGTTGCAAATATCAAGGAATGCTGCTTGTAATTAAAAAAAAATCTGGAAATATTGAATTTCAGGCTCGGAAATTTTAGATTTGCTTTTAAAATTGTAAAATAAAAATATAATTAAAACTAGATCAGCTATTTTCCACTAAAATAAACAAAAGAACATCAACGCATTATGTGCATTTCTAGTAGATAAGAAAATATTATTAACTTTCCAACTACTGATTGAGATAAGAGCTGTCTTAAGCGAAACGTTAACAATTTAAAGCTTTTAATTTAATGTTGCAAACGGTTAGTTTTGGAGAATTTTGTTTTGGAGATTACCCCCGGCAACAAAGGAAAAATACTGTGGGCAAAGAGTTTGTTTATAATAAAATACTTGTCAGGGAAAAGAAGTAGTGCTTTCATTAATATTATTTCGCAAATGCTATTTTGATTATAAAATATTTTTTCAAAGGTCCGTAAAAGAGCTATAATTTCTTCTAACCAAATCTTAGCTTAATTTTAATGAAAAGTAATTTATAAAAAATGAAAAATATATTTTATTAATGCATCAATCATTCAAATACTTCAATTCAATTTTTCAAAATTATTATAAAATAGCACTTCAAAAGCTTTTGAATTTTGAGTTTAAATTTTATGATATTTGTTTTTCACGTACAGCATTTAAGTAACACATCAAATCAAACTGCATATAATTCCCTTTTAAGCAAACTATTAAACAGTTATGTTGCCTTAAACGTAGCGTCGGGGTGGGGGGGGGGGCACAGGGGAACCCCCCCCCCCCAATTTGCTGGACACTTTATCTTTGAAACCTGAAGATGTCTAAAATCTGAATAAAAATCGTAGTAAAAATATCGTTTACAGTTATTTTCATTTATTTTATCTTGTTCTACCCATATGTCTGGGGGAGAGGGGGACTGGGGGGAATACAGGACCTCTGTCAAAAATGTTCTGGTGCCAAATTTTTCCAAAATTGGAGCAAAAATCATCAGGAAAATTATTTCCGTTTATGGTTATCCTCTAGCCAGTGGCATATGTTTGAATTTTGGAGGGGGCCGAAGTAACCAAGCATAGCCAAGTTTATTTCAGACTTTCGTTAGGGAAATAAGGGTGGTGGTTCGGGAACCCTCTACTGGAAATGTTTTAAAATTGATGTTCTGAAAACCCATTTTAGGCTATCTTTAATGACGTTAAGAAAAACGTATGGATTCAGAAGCTGCTTTTGTGACATTGAAGTTTTAAATTCGCAATTGTGCTATAATTCGTTGAAAGAAATCGAGAGGGTAGGGCGCTCTCTCTCAGAACATTTTAGAAATTTGAGTTTTAGAAAGGTGTTTGAAGGCTCTCCCGGAAATTTTTTGGCGTTGAGGCTTTTAATTGCAATTTTAAATTGTCTTTGTTGATGTTTAGCGAAAAGGGGAGAAATTCGGGACCTTTCCTTTTTAAAAACACATTTTAAAATTATTTCGGGACAATTTTCCTTGATTTTGGGAGCCTGGGCCCATTCCATATATACGCCCTTACCTCTAGCGCAGCCAGAATTACCATCTGGAAGGTTTTTTTGGTCAAAACAGTCCTTAACATTGCCATTAATATTAAATGATAGGTCTCGCCCCCTTTCCTGGCGGCACTATATTTTATCTTGAGCTTCTCCATGTTTGTTGCTCTACTAAAATAATAATTTAAACAAGTATGGAATCATAAAACGGTGGGCGTGTATAGTGATTGGGTGTAATCCCAACTATTTTATATGGACCTTTTTATGGTATAAATTTTTAAATTCTATGTAACTGCTTACTGCACTAGAAAATAATTTTAACTTGAAAATACTATTTCCATAAAATCTGGCTCATTGTGTGAGAGAGAGAGAGCAGAAATACAAAACAATTACGCTACTGTATCATGTGTCAGGTTATGCAATGAAAAACGTAAATATTTATTTTAAAATATGGACTTCAGCATAGAGTATCTTTCTTCATAAATCAAAAATTTCACTTTCTAAATATTTCTTTCAAGCATTTGACATTCATAATCATATTTAAAAATATTACATGACAAATGCAAGATAATTGCTAAAAAAATCTTATAGTGAAAATGAAAAGTGTCTTATAGTGTACAAAATACATTTTTTATTTTTGTCTAAAATCTGTTTTTTATTACGTTTTTTTGTAGGTAATCTGAATACATAATTCTTGTCTCGTACTTGATTTACAAACTGTTTACTTAAGTGCTACGACAAACTTAAGAATACCTATACTATTACTTACAATTGTATCCAGTATATTTCTGGAAGCGTACTATTGAATCCTTTCAAATTTTGGCATTGTGTTATGACTTATTTCTGGAAGATAATTCATAGTTGAGCAAACGTTTTTATGTTAACTAATTTTTTCCGTTTTTTTTTTTTCTTTTTGTTTCGAACGGAAAGAACTTTTTATGAAATGTGTAACTTTTAAGGGGGTTTTATTTGACTTTTCTTTCTTCATATTATTGTAGACTCAATTATTTCATAAACTCAATTATTTCATACCGTTTTTCCAAAAATTTTCCCGGGGGAAAATCCCCCAACTCCCTGAAATTTAGGATAGTATACACCACAAAACAGATTATTGTATTACTTTTCTGATACAGATCCAACTATAAGATTAATCCAAAAAACAAAGAGAGCATTAAAAAATGTGAGGAATATCAGCGAAAAGGCTCATAAAGGTAAGCTAATGGTCTGTTTTGTAACCGAAGAAGTTGATCAGACTACAAAAAGACCCATATCTGTAATAACTTAGAGCCCCGTCTAAATTTTGCCTGGTAACTGAGCAAAAAAAGTTGAATTAATCGTGAGTGCAATTTATCCGAAAAGTAACGAAAAATCCAAGTGAACATTGGGCGGGGGAGGGGGCGAAGGCTCAATCTGCACTCCTAAACTTCGAGGTTTGTTTTCTAATGAAATGAAATATTGAGTACATTTTAAATTTAACCTTTACATTTTTTGTACCTTTAGGAATTTAAACTTAGATAAACGAACATATACTCAATTCATAATAATCATTATTTCAAATTCGTATTATTTAACGTAATTAAAACAAACTATTAACCATCATTTAAAATATTAAACTTACTTCGAAAAGATTTTTGTCACTGTTGATGCAAAACAGATGTGATTCCATTAAACAGTCAAGAACGATGCATAACGAAGGACTCGCTTCTGTTTCTTAGAGAGAAAATTGAACGGATTGCTAAACTAACCTAATTGGTTAAAAAAAGCCGTGGGACTATAAATTGCTTAAAAAGTGGCGGGAAGCACAACAAACTCGAAAGAAGAAAAGAAAAAAAAATTTAGCTGCCGTTTCTCATGTTACTTAAGAATCCCAATACATCCTTTTCTTCGAATGGCGCCTTTTTTCTTATTTCAGCTTTTTCCCAGACAGCCTCAGATGGCCATAAAAAAAGGTCCCCACCCCCAATATAACGCTCCTCCCTAGAAATCCCCGAAGCATCAATTCCGAGCAGAGAGATAGCGAGAGACCTGAAGGCAAGTTTTGACCGAAGACCCCACAAAGCCATTGTTTCCCTACCTTTTACTTTGTGAGTTGGGTCAGAAAAGTGTGACCGCTGCGCTAGAAGAGGTGCTGAGTAATCAGCGTCCCCCCCTCAAGAAAGAGCCAGTTCTAGCTGTGATATCAAACGGCCGGCCCTGTGAGAACGGCCGGCCCAAATTTTTTTTTTCGAAGTAATTTTTTTTTTTGATTAAAAAATAAATAAATATAGAAAGAAAACGGCCCAGAGTAGGTGCGGCCCATGTGGAATTTTCCACATCTTCCACATGGCCAGTCCGCCCCTGAGACAGAGCAAGACGATCAAGTGTCAGAGACATTGCAAAAGCTTGTAAGGATCAATGGAATGGTTATGATTTTGCAACTCTGCACTGGGATTCTAAACTCTTACCAACTTTAACAAATCAAAATATTACAGAAGAAAGGCTCGCAGCTATTGTGGGTAATTCAGATGAAGTTAAGCTTCTTGGTGTACCTGCATATCCACCAGGAACAGACAAAAAAACCGGGGATATCATTGCTAATTTAACAACAAATTTGCTTAATTCATGGAACTGTTCTGACTCAATAGTTAATTCGTTTGACACAACTGTTTCTAATACAGGACATATAAGTGCAGCATGTGTAGCTATTCAAGAGCGTTTGAGTAAAGCTCTTCTGTGGTCAGCTTGTCGTCACCACATTGGAGAAATTATACTATCACATGTGTTTGATGATTTGAAAATTGAAGCATCGAAGTCACCAGACATATCTGTATTTAAAAGATTTCGCAAACATTATACATTGCTGCAATTTGTGGAAGATAGTAATGCTGATATACCTATAAATTTATCCAAATTTGATGACAGTTCATTTAGTGAGCCCGCAAAAAGATTAAGTGATGAGTGCAAAAACAATGTTATCAAATTAGCTAAATCAAGTGTTGTGCTTTGCATTGGAAATAACTTAGAATTTGTTCAACTTTGTCTTTTGTTCTTAGTAGACAATCCAAATGAAATAACTGCAACTAACTTTAAACGCCCAGGAGCATTACACAAAGCACGATGGATGGCAAAATTAATTTATTCAATTAAAATTTGTTTATTTCAACATCAAATCCAAGAACTACCAACTGGAATAATAACTACTCATCAACAAGAGTTAAAATTCAGAAATTTTGTTAATTTCGTCACCTTGGTATATAGTTCATGGTGGATGACGTGCACTTCTGTCTTTGATGCACCATGGAATGACTTGCAATTTTTTCATTTACTTATAAAGTATGGCATTATTAATTCAGAAATTTCAGGTAGTGCAATTAATGCTTTTAAAAATCACCTTTGGTACCTGACTGAAGAAACTGTACCTCTTGCACTTTGGAGTGATGAAGTGCCTGAAGCAGACCGACGGGCTCTTGCTGACAGTATGTTAGCCATTAGACCAGCTAATTTTTCTAATCCAAAACACAGATTTGGGACAGGATTTGGAAAACCGAAGTTTCCAACAAATATTGATTTGTCATCAAAACTGTCCGATTTTGTTGGCATTGATTCCTGGTTTATGTTTTTCATTTTGAAGTTAGATCCAGAATTCATGGTGAACGATGTTAAACAATGGCCAGATTGTATTTCGTATCAGAATTCAAAAACTAATTTGAAAGGAATAACTGTAGTAAACGATTGTGCTGAGCGAGGAATAAAGCTGACCAATGACTTTTTAATATCAGCCAAGACTGAAGATCATTACCAGAATGTATTACAAGTGGTTGAGCATGATCGAAAACAACTACCAAATCTTCGCAAAAAGAGGAAGATTGATTGAAAACTAACTTTCTAGCTCAACTTTAATATTTAACACAGTATTATTACATATAAAAAAAGGAAGTTTGCTCAAACAAATAAAATAATTCTTTCAATAATTGATTAAATGTAAAAAAAGTGCTTAATGTGGTTTTTTTCCTAGTTTTCATGACTTTCATATTGTCAGGTGGTACACATAGATATTGTTCAAAGTGGGAAAAATTTCACACGAATTATTAATTTTGTAGGTAGAACAAAAATAGCTTAGGGACAAAGCATTTGTAAACGAAAAAAAAAAAAAAATTGACGGGGCGGATGATGCACCCCAATATATATATATATATATATATATATATATATATATATATATATATATATATATTTTAAATTTTTTACTCGAAGCGTGTGAAGTACTTAATAAAAGTTTCACAACAAGGTTCAAATGAACAGCGTAAAAAATAAACTTTGTATTCATAACACCTCAAAAGGGATATGTAGTATGGTCTTAAACCAAAGTGAGCCCTCTTATTTTTGCGCGTTTTCCTCTCTCTTTTGTGTGTGTGTGTGTGTCAAGTCAAAGTGTCAATCTACCTTGACTGAGGTTACGAATTCATGTGTGGTGATGTTGGTTAGAGAAATCGGTTGTCAAAAGATTCTTCAGACAGGTATTTTTATGATGTCAGAAAGCTGCATGAGTAAGCAATTGAATTGTATTGCACTGAAAAACGTGTACTACCGACAAAAATGTTTAGTTTTGCCTAAAATAAAATTAAATAATGATTTACTGAATATTGTGTTAGTTGATTGACTGGCTCCTTCCTATTTTCATGAGCATTTTAATAGTAAGCGGATCATCAAAACAGCAGTAAGTAAAAATACAGCAGATAATACCATTAAACCGCTGAATCTATATATACGCACACCATAATTCTTTATAAATCGCACAACTTTTCGAAGGTAAACAAATTGGAAAAAACAATTTCTGTATTTTAAGCACAACAGCTAATATGTAACCATTTAGTGCAGGATGAAGCTCCGTTATGAAGCCCATTTATTTGTGAAAAATGGTTAATTTTATTTAAATCTATATACGCGTTTCATGGTATGCATTATAACGATCTTTTATTGTTTTACAAGATCGGTTTTAACACAATGAGGAGGGCTCGCAAATTATGAAAATTATTTTTTTTTTTTCAAACTTCCGAATTCACATGACTTATCTGACTAATGAGAGACAAGTTTGGAAAGTACTAGCAAATGGTTTTTGAGGATTTAACTCATAACAGTTAGGTCAGATTCTTAATTTGTTTGAGAATACAGAATCTAGAATTTTTAAAAGCGTTTGAGACAGAAATCACAAATAAGTAATGCAATTTTTGTTAAGCACCAGAGTACAAAGAAATTGTAGCTAAAGAAGTAACTTTAATTTTTTAATGAAAATAAACGCGTTTAAAATAGAGCGAGATATATCACTGTGAACAGAAAGTTTTATTTATTGGTGTATTATTTTAAAGGATTTCATCTTTTTAACCTTAAATCAATTGAAAAAGATGATTTTATCTATATTTTGCTTTTATTACTATTTACGCTTTATTGGAGACCCTGCATGAGAGTAAGTAAAAAATTTCCGTAAAACATTTCAGAATGTAACACGCTCGTAAAAAATATAACTTTCATTGAGAAATGAGAGGAATAAACATCGTCATTGTATATTACTAACTGTTTTCTCAGGCATTGCACGGTCTACCGTGAAAATTAAAGTTTTGCCAAGAGACGCATGTTCACCAATCAGGCTCAAATAAAAGAAAAAATTGTGTACAATTTCCCGCCAAAGTGAAGGAATAACTATTTCAAAATTTAAATTGAGACCTGATCGGATTTTTTTTAAACACACCTATCTCCCCCTCCATATGAAATTTCTGAGTATTGAAAAACCTTTGTGACAAATTTGGCAAAGATCCGACGGAAACTTATTGTTGTTATTTCCCCAATATAATCCTACGAAACTGGCTAACCAGGCAGCATGACTCAAAATTTAAATTAGACCTCTTTGGATTTTTTTTTTTTGAGTTTCGATGTTCCGAAAATCTTCAATGTGAATTTCTGAGCAGCTAAGGACTTTAGTACGAAATTTGGTAAAGATCCAGCGCAAACTGTGAATTTGTATAAGAAGCATACTTACCCACACCCATTTATTATTGCAGGTTTAACTTATAATTTAACTACGGTATACTCCCGATTATCCGCGCAATTGGGTGGCACGGGTATCGCGGATAACGAAAAAAGGCTAAAAAAAAGTGATAAAAAGAAGATAAAAATTGTGTTTTGCTTAAAATTAATCGTAATGTGTATAAAAAGTGTTACAAACAGTAAAGATAGGATCAGGATTGGATTACACATTTGTGTTGTAAGTTCTGAAGCACATAAAATCTATAAAGGAATAGTAGTGCGACAAAGCTCTCTTCTGTAACATATATTATACTAAACTTAATTTTGCTGTAAAAAGAAAAAGAAACCGAGATCCTTGCAGATAATTGCCGCAGAAAATGTGTGTATGTGTGTGTGTGGGGGGGGGGGGTGCGATTTTGAAGTGCGCCCTTTGGAGGTTTGGGTTAGCGCCCTCATTGGGGAGCCAGTCCGCCCCTGATGTGAAGGGATGAGATTCGAGAGCTCTGCCATAGTATTATTTGAAAATTAAAAATTCAGAACTGCACTGCTACTAAGCTACCATTTGCGACGTAAACTGAAGTGCTAAGGTACAGGAATCTCCCTCCCTTCCCTTCCTTAACTTCTTCCCTATCTTCTTTTGATGCTTTAAATTATTAATAAAAAAATTTGTGGATAAGCCTCTCTAAATTTGTCTTTTCTTAAAACATTTCAAATTCAGTGCTTTTATTTTTCGTAGTAAAATATTTAATTTTTCCAGACTGATATTTTTATTCGTTTGAAATACAAGTGTTTGCTTTCCAGCAAAATTTTTCAACAGTTGTGAATGCTGTGGTGCTTTTCATTGAGACCTTAAGTTTTTTTTTCTTTCACTTGATTTTATTTTAACCCATTAATGCCTAGCGTCCCTTTTTAGGGACGATCCAAACTATCTGTCGTGGCCGTCACGAAACTTTCTTCTATATCTATCTTATGAATTCCGGTTACAAAATAAAATACGTACTCGCCCGAATAATTGGAGACAGCTCCAATTTCCCAATTATCGTAATAACCCTGCAAATGCAGAATCAATGAGCGAAATTGGAAATCATTGCAAAAGCCTTGTTTAGATTAATTGCAAACATTTTATTTGTTAGTAAAAAGAAATTGGCAACAGTTAAAAATTTCAAATCATTGAAGGTTTTCAGCTGTTTTGATAATTGAATAGCATGAAAGCGATTTTTTAATGAATTAATTTTTCGCATTGTTGACTAAGCGCAAAAATCACCCCACCCTCCCCCTGGGGCGATTGGCGCCAAAATTTAATCGATGCTTGCTTCCATATTGGGTAAGTGTTATTCCAAATTTCATTCAAATCGCAGCAATATTTCTCGGGATACAGTAGGTGCAATGACAAAATAAGCACTTTTGATTGCTCCACCCCCCTTTGAGATATTGACACACAAATTGAATCAGCACCCTGTACTTAATAGTGTCTACCTATGGACCAATTTTCGTTTGATTCCGCCGGTTACTTCCTGAGATATATCAATCACCCCCGCGCAGAACACGTGCGATTGCTCCACCCCCCTTGGAGGGATTCATTAAAAAAGTCAGGTGCACCAGTTCACATATTGGTACATATGTGTAAAAAATTTTATTCGATTTCATGCAGTAGTTTTTGCTCTAGAGCGGCCACAAAAACTGGTCACACACATACAGACTCACACAAACACAGACAGACACACACACAGACAGACATTTTCCTAAAATGGTCGAAATGGACTCAGCGCACCTCAAAACGTGCAAATCCGTCAAAATTCGACATTCGAAAATTTTCACGAATCCAATACTTTCTTCTATATATTAGATATAGAAGAAAGTAAAAAGGGTCTGAATTTCCCCAAAATGAACATTTCAACCAAATAATAGTGTTCAATTAGTACCTTGGTATTGTTTCAATTCGTTATTAACAGATTGCAGCACATAACCCTTGTAAAGCGTGTTCTGTAGCAGTTTTAGTATGATCTTTATCAAAAATTACATTGTTAACAATCTCAAGAAAAAAAGCTAAGTTTTCAAAGTTATTCCCAGTTTCCCAGTTTATGTTAATTGCTGATTTTATTTCTTCTTGTAAATTGTCTTTTTAAATATTATATCGTAGGCAGAATAAAATTTTAGTGAAAAGAATCTGGTATGGACCCCACACTACTTTCTTTTACGTGTAAATTTCTTAGTAGTTGCCTTAAGTGTTAAAAAAAGTGCTTGGAGTGAGCAAGGTAACAGTTCAAATATTTACTTCCCTAATCTGCCACGAAACAATGCAAAAAATATTTTACAATGGTTAATTTTCTAAATATTGCTGATTTTAATATCATTCACTGAATTTTTCGCAAAATATCGCCAATAGCGCCAAGTTGAACCCAAATTCAAAAAATAATTTTTTTGCCAAATTTGTCGCCAACTTGGCATCAAACACTTGGCGACCAAAAGCTTAAGCGCGATTCAGATTGCGAGCGAAACGCGCAGGCGAAGCGAACGTTTCCCCGCGAAACCGGTTTCGGGAATGCGTTCCCATGACAACGCGGTGAATATTCGCATGTCGCGAGCGATCTAGCATGCTAGATATCTTCGCGTGTGAAAGGCGAGCGAAATTGGGCAACGAGAGCGACAGCGAGTCAGAGGGAAGGCGCCATCTTTGCTCTGTTTTGAGCGCGTGCACATCCGATTTCATTGGCTTGCTAAATGCGCGCGCTTTATCCTTAGTGGGTGAATACCATCACGTGACTTTCGCCTGCATCTAGTATGAATGATCGGAATTTTTCACCTGCGAGCGAAAAACGCTTCGTTCGTTCGCGTCGCTCGCAATCTGAATCGGCCTTTAGCGACATATCACCAAGTGGTCGCGCCAATTCATATCACTTGAGTCTGCATTGAAATTAACACTTATTCACCCCAAAAAAAGGGGTAAAACATCCCCTTGGGAACATTCGAATGCAACCATCACGAGGGGAGGTGCACAACTAGACCATCCTCAGAGCCTACATACCAAGCTAGAAGCTTCTACGGCATATAGTTTTTGAGTTATGCGACACACATAAGCACATACATACGCACATACATCCGCATAACAGACGTCACGAGAAAACTCGTCGTAATTAACTCGGGGATGGTTGAAAAGGATTTTTCGGCTGCTTATATGTTTTGGTAGGTATATATGCACGTGCTGACAGGCCGAAAAAACTACCGAACATTCATTCGGGGGTGAGCAAAATCAAAATTTAGTCTCAAATTTGAGTGATTTTTTTTTTCGAGATCACAATACTTCCTTTACTACGTAAAAGAAAGTAAAAAGTATGTACCGTCTGGGGTCTATCGTAACTTTTAAGGGACGATTTTGCTTTCCTCAATAAAAAAATATTTTTTACATAATATTTTTAAAATTATTTTTCCTGTCCATTAAACACTGTTTCTAACCAGTATACAAAATATCTTTGGAAAAAAAATGTCAGGCATTAATGGGTTAAATATCTTGTCTCCTGATTCTTCAGATAAAGTTTTGTTTTAGTTTTGATTTAGATTTAAACACTTAAAACTACTAGAGTGACTATTCATTGCGATATTTTTAATATTTCTCCCTGCATTTCATTTATTTATTTAGTTTTAAATCATATTTCGGGAAGCAGTGCGCTTTTCTAAATTAGCTGTGTGTGTTTTTTTTTTTTTTTTTTGTAAAATAGGAAACGTAAACATGTTGGTCGCCTCTGTGAATGTTTCATAATTATCACAGGCGGCTGGTGCACCTAAAAAGTGGGGGGTCAAAAGAAGTTGAGGGGTAAAGGGCAGCATCTCTCAACTTCTTTTTTTCCTCAAAAATTTGGCTATACTATTGGATTACTGATTAAATTACATCTAAAATATGCCAAAAATGGTCTCAAAAATCAAGAAGGATGACCACCGTGACGTCCCTTTCTGATATCAAAATTCCATTTTTATGAAATAACACTAAAAGATACTACTTTCGGAACATTCAGCTTCCATTTTCGTGAAATTAATCAATCCACTTAGTAAAAAGAAATCACTTTTCACTTGATCATTACTTTTTAACTCTGAAAATTGAGGGGGCAAGGTCCCTTTGCTTTTGGAAGTAAGGGGACAGTCGACCCCCTGTACTAGCCGCCCATGATAATTATTATTTTTTTAAACTAAATCTTTACAGCTCAAGAGTCCATGAGCACCAGACTTAGGTCATTTCGTAAAAGTTCAAAAATTTTCTTCTTAACCACAGAGCATCAGGTTAGAACGATTCGCTATTAGTTGAGCTGAGTCGCGCCGGGTGTGGTAGGAAACAGGTTGTAAAGGTGTGTCAAATTTCTCCAAAAACATAAGCCTCATAATAGGCATTCAATGTCATGAGACGTAGTGGTCCCTATCCAACCAACTCCGATTCGGAGGACAATTAAAGGGGCAAGTGGATAAAGGCAATATGTGACATTTGAATTTCACCGATTTACGCAAATTCAAATTAGTGTGTGTTCAATTGTGTCAACTCACAAACACAATTGAAGGGGCAAGTGAATGAAGGTGATATGTGATAATATTTTAAATTTCTAGAAGAAGCTTTAAAAATTACCTTATTACCTTCATCCATGGTAAAAAGTGCTTTTCCAAAATTGTCACATATCACCTTTATCCACTTGCCCCTTCAATTAAGAGAAGTGCAGACGTGCGAACGAAAAAGCGCAGTTTATTGTAATTCTTAAAACAATCTGAATAGTAAATTGTATGAAATCCAGTCAAAAATTCCACTCTTATTTAAAATCGGCACCAAATGCCCCGAACTGTTTTATTTAAACTCATGTGTGTGTATTACTACATTTCTTCAGCGTTCATTTTTGTTCTTTGTAATTGTAATGAGCCGTTAACCAACAAAACATGCTGTTTTTTTAACACTCTTGAAGGAGGCGAAAATATTTGAGTGTCCCGTTTTGAGGAAACAAAACTGGCCACCTGAAGCATATAAACCCGGGCCTGCATTTGAGTTATGAAAACGTGAGTTCAAATTATGTTTTTCGAAATTATGATTGCAATAGGCAATCACAATTTCCACTGCCCCCGGTGACAACCGTGCAAAGAATTCCGCTAGTATATGATATATACACAGTACACTCCCGATTATCCGCAGAATTGGGTGGCACAGGTATCACGGATAACGAAGAAAAAGAATCAGAATAAGAGGTAGGGAAAATTAAAAATTGTCTTTTGCTTAAAAATAATTGTATTGTACAAAAATCGTGATATAAACAGTGAAGATAGGTAATTAAAAATTATTTGTATTTTAAGTTCTGCAGCTCACATATGAAATTTATTAAAAAAATAGTACTTAGAATAACAACCGGGAAAAGCAAATAATTCGATAAGGTATACAACACTCTTCTGTAATAAATTTTAAGTAAAAGCAGCAAATTTCATCTCCTAAAAAATATTTTTCCAACAAGACCCTTCCGGATAACCGCCCCGCGGTTGATCTATAGGGTATACTTTTTATGCTTTTGTTTTCAATGCCATTTTTCTCAAAAATTAAACCTATGTATAACTCTTCAATAAATGTGTTTGATAAAACAAAAAATATTGACACGCTTAGAATAAAGTTTAAAAGTAAAATGTTTTAAAAGTAATTTTTTTTCCTCTATTGTATTTGTCTATAAAACCTCATTTCAAGCATTAACCCATTAATGCCTAGCGTCCCTTTTTAGGGACGGTCCAAAAAGTGAGTCTGAATTTTCCAAAAATTAACATTTCAACCAAATAATTGTGTTCAATTATTTCTTTGGTATTGCTTCAATTCTGTATTAACAGATTTCAGCACATAACCGCTGTAAACTGTGATCTGTAGCCATTTGATTATGATCTTTATCAAAAATTACATAGTTCACAATCTCAAGAACAAAAAGCTAAGTTTTTAAAGTTATTAACAAGTAAATCTGTCTGTGTTTGATATATGTGCTACATTGATCGATGTTTCAGTTTACCTTTTTTTGCAATTTTGTAAATTTTAAATTTTTTTAGGATTTTATAGCAATTTAAGAACGTCCCTAAAAAGGGACGCTAGGCACCAAAGGCTGCATTGTTAAACCGTTGCTGGTTTCTTGCTTAGAATCTATAATTTATATCAAAAGAAGTTAGTAAATGTTTTTAGACTGAAAAACAGATAATAATTGTCATTTTTAAAACTTATTTTATTTTCAAAATCTAATTAAATTAAATTAATTAATATATATAAACTTAATTATACAACGATCTTAAATATTTTCTTTTTTTTTTAATTACAAAAAATACTCAAGGTAAATTTTGAAAGAAAGCTATTTCAAAAATGTAGTTCTTTAAAACACTAATTATTCGTTGTATTTAATTACTTTTCCATTATGTATTAGGTGTCTATTATTGTTTAGTCTGACTGTTGAGAAGCCCTAAGCTCTTTCAGAAGCTTAGCATTTCACCTTGATGAAGAATTCAAGGATTGCATATGTGTCTGTTGTTTGAAAAAGGGGGGGGGGGGGTTGCAGATTTAATTTCAGAATTCCCCGAGAATGCCAATTTCGATCTCTACTGTGACAATTTATTTACTTCTCTTGCTTTCCTACGTGATTATCTGTCTCAGAAAGGTTTTGTGCAAGAATCGGATTAAAAATTGCTCATGAACTAAAGTTACGTTGTTTAAAAAAGAAAAGAGAGGAAGTTTTGAATAAATGTCGATGACAGGTAAAATAATATTACGTTGGTTCGGTGGAATAATAGCAATGTCATAACTATTGCATCGAATCTTTATGGAGTTCATCCTATTGTAAAGGCTAAGCGATTGTCCATCAGCGAAAAAAAGGAATTGAAATTGATGAACCAAACATATATGGTTGCTCAGTACAATCGTTGCATAGGGAAAAAGATCCCATGCATCAAATATCGGGAACTACCGGTTTTTGATTCACTCTAAAAAGTGGTGGTAGCCGCTCTTCATTATTATTTTAGAAGCTGCTGTGCGCATTGAGCTCAAGAGTACCGGATTGAGTTAGGTATTATGGGGCTAGTTGTTATATTGCTTTAAATAAGACTCAGGTAAGATGCGCCCATTGAAGTAAAAGAGCTTATCGGAATGCAGCAAATGCAATACGTTGGTTTGCAGAACAAATGCTTTGCTGACTTTCATTCTCAACAACACCAATATTTCCTTGTTCTCTGAATCTACTTCCCAGCTTATGTTAATTGCTACTTTTATTTCTTCTTATAAATTGTCATTTTCAACATTACATCGTAGGCAGAAAAAAAATTTGGTAAAAAAGTATGTACCCTCTGGTGCCTAGCGTAACTTTTTAGGGACGATTTTTCTTTCTTAAATAAAAAATTTAATTTTTACATGATAATTTTTTAACTATTTTTCCTGTCCATCAAACACTATTTGTAACCAGTATACAAAGTATCGTTGAAAAAAAAAATGTCAGGCATTAATGGGTTAAATTATATTTTACCTGAACGTCACTGCATAAAGGCGTTCAGAAGACATTTGCACGACGGTCAATCAGGCTTGGCGCCTGAGATTATGCATGGATCGGTACACATAAACCAAGTTATATGAATAATTAATTTTTTAATAAAAACATAAACAATTTTCTTCAAATATCTAAAAATGGTTTATTTACTTTCACAACAACTTTAGGAACATTGTAAGATAATAGCATTTTGTAGTGTACCCTGAAGTTTACACAACTACAAAATAAACAGAAAGTTTGCTGCGAATATGACAAACTCAAGAGGGTCACTATTAAGTTCAAAAATGAGGTTTAATGGCACATTAAATTATATACAAGCGGTTTGAGCAAATTATAAATACAACGTAATTTTTACAAGATTAGTACAGAAAAATCATAACTTCAACTTTTATTAAAACATGTGTCGGTATGATTTTCAAAAAAAAAAAAAAAAAATCCTGACATAACTATTACTTAATGACGTAATTAAGATGTTTCTTATTTGTAAATATGATAATGTGGATCAAATTGAGAAGGCAAAATTAGAAGGGTCATTGTATTCTCAACTTTCTCTCCTTTATTGCCTCTGCACTTTGAATTATCGTCTTTCACTCTGTTCCACAAAAACTCATCGCAGCAAAGTCATTGGAACATTTATTTAAGCATTAATGCTTCAAACATCTTTGGGTCATTCTCTACAAACCAGTATAAATCGTGTCCGGCTTTGATAATTTTATTCATCAACTATATAATTTCTACCAACTTGTACCAATTTAAATAATTTCTAGTCAATTTGTACACAAAGTTATGATTTTTAACATCAATACACACATTATTTTCATATTTGTAATAAAGTGAATATCAGAACCGTAATTCAAGGGGCAAGTGGATAAAGGTGATACTGTAGGCCCCGCTTAAACGAATAGTGTCGGGTCCAAGAAATATTATTCGATTAAGTGGGGATCTTTAACATGATGTCTATGACATCGGTTCCGAGATGTTTTATTCGTATAAGCAGGGTATTCGTTTATCCGTTACCCGATTAAGCGGGGACGACAGTATGTGAATTTTTCAAACTTACTTTTTACCATGGATGAAGATGATAAGTACGTCAGTATCATGTCCCCCTAGTCACAGAAATGGTTAGTAACTAAGAATCTGACCATGTTTTACATGTTGAGAATAATCTAATAAAAAAAATAATAATGATAACATATCATTTATTTTTTTGAAATTTTTTTTTCTAGAAATTAAAAAAATTGTCACACATCAACTTTATCCACTTGCCCTTTCAATTCATAACAGTGCAGACTCTTTTTACAACATGGAAACCTGTGTATAAATTGAAACAGATCATGGTTTGTCAAGACAGATATCTATTTAAACTAGTAGAGGTTTCACGAATATAAATTATAATCTCCCAGAGTAATGAGTTAATGCTGGGTAGAGTGAATACGAATATCAGAATTTAGTAGTAATATTTGAGTGAAGCTTTTAGGTAGCAACCAATTTTTGGATGGAATCATGTTTAAAGGGATCAGATAATGGTAACATTGAAGATATCCTCTTGAATTTTTCACATTCCACTGTATTCCAAATTTTTATTTCATAAATCATCTACAATAACTCCCCAATTTAAAACAGCATCAAAAACTTCACAATATGAGTATCATTTATTAACATAAAATAAGGAAACAGCAACATATAACTTGAGAATAAGTTTTTTACACATTTTCATCTGGAATTGCAGAACGCACCAATATAATTTACAACTAATTTCTGCAATTGAAGATGAAGAGGAAAACTTTTCATGATTTGTCAATCGAAAACATAACGCAGCGGGTAAGTTCTTGTTTTAAATTGCAAAATTTGGAAGTCATAGCTCAATTCCAGGTAAAATACTGAGTATGCCATTGGAAGAAGATGTTTGTCCTTCGCACCACGTGATAAATAGCAACTTCTTCTGAGGTTAGAAGAACAAACAACTTCCATTTTGGAATGTTTAATGAAATATCGTAGAAAATGCACTTTCAATGAGCGTAATAGCTTGCGAATTTTTCAAATATAGTATAAACTTACTTTTCAGTAATTTCCCACTAATTGAGCAGAAGTTAGATTGCATTCTTTCATCTAACAGCTATTTTCTGATAGCTATACAATTCATTATCAAAAGATACTATATGTGTCATTTAAGTAGATATTTTCTCACAGAGATGAAGAATACAAAAGGAACTTCCTTCATCCATTGCATAATGCATCAAGTCTAAGATGCACTTACATAAATCTCACCTGTAATATTTTATAAAAATATTCTGAGTCTTATGTAATACTAGCCTTATCTAAAATATTTAAGGCCTTAACGTAAAACATTTTTACTTTATTGATTCCTGTTTGTTGGAATTTCGGCGTTTTATTCTCCCAAGTAATGTATTAATGCGTCAGTTGAAAAACCCCACCGTTAAAAATATAATTATCTATAATGCTAAGAGATACTATTTCTAATTTCATTAAAATCCTAAATATGCTAACAAGACAGTGGTAGCTAGGATTGAAATTCTAATCCTTTTCCTTGCTGCTCTTTGATATACCATTCTATGAAGCTACTATAGCAAATAATAAGCCAAAAAAGCTCAAAAAACTGCAAAAACATAAAATAATCATTCTGGCCATTAAGTTTAAATGTTTAACATAAAAGTTAATCTGATTTTGATGTACTTGATCAACTATTTTCCCCTTGATATTAGCCTCGAGAAGCACCAAATTAAGAGCGAGAAAAATTGTTAGGCTTATATTTTGACATTTCTTGTGCCAATATAAATTCAATTCGTCGTTAAAATTAAGTAAAATATCATCAGTGGGAGCAGCGATCTAGTTAAAAATATTTTTGCTAAAATCTGCCACGTTAGTGAAGCTAATAAAGTTTCTACTATTTATTTTATAAATACCACAACTGTAGTTCTGTTAATTCTTTTTTAGAAGACGTATAACTTTAGAGAAGACTTCATTTATTTTATTGATTATATTGAGGAGGCAAAAAAGAAGAATTTATTGAAAACTATTAAATTTTCAAAAAAAAAAAAAAAGAAAAGAAAAGAAAAAAAGAAAGAAACAAAGATCCCCCCCCCCTCTAACAGTAACCAAAAACATTTGTTCTACTTTTGACAAAGCTTTAGAAGCATTAGTTTATACTGGAACTGAAGAAAGAATTGTGGAATAACGTTTGGATGAAAAAACAAAATGCATGTATAGTCGGCCCGCTTAAACGAATACTGTGGGTTCCAAGAAATATTATTCGATTAAACGGGGTATTCGATTAGGCGGGGATCTTTAACATTACGTCTATGGTATCGGTTCCGAGATATTTTATTCGTATAAGCGGGGTATTCGTTTATCCGTTACCCGATTAGGGGGATGACAGTATATAATTTTTTTTTCTTTCAGATATTGGTTGTTACAGATACGGTTTTATTAAAAACTACGTAACAAAAGAGGAGGGGCAAAATATTTTGATAGTCACAACAAAGAAAAGTAATAAGAGAGAGAGAGAGCAGATGCCAAACTCAAAGAAAAGACAAAAAATAAAATTAACAAAAATGATATGTTTTTTGCTAATGGGATTATGAAACAACAAAATGATTAGGAACAAATAAAAAATACCTTAAAAGCGAAGAGAAACACCAATCTGTGATTTTTTAAAAAAAGATGAATTTTTATATGTAGAATTAAAAGTTCCCAACTTTACACAAGATGCTTTTTTCAAAGACAATTTCTCTGGCACACCATCTAAAGCAAAATCACAATGGACCAAATAAATAAATGGCATTTGTGAGTAGTTGATAGAAAATGATAATCAGTTGTAAGGAGTAATGAATTAAAAGACATGCATGAATGTAAATTTCAAAAACTTGAATTCTGATACTAAGAAACAATTGTATAGCCGAAATGCGGCATAAAAGATAAAATGAACTAAAAAGCTGCTGAATTTTTAAGATTAGAGCGCTATGTAAAAAATATATATATATATATATATATTATCCCAATGTGTGAGCAGTGACAGATTCCATAAATTGTCTTACTCCTGGTTGGTTTTTCGTTTTTTAAACTTTATTTTTAAGTGTAGAGGTGGATAATAATAATAACAATAATAATAATACAGCAAAACGAAATATTTCAGGTTTTGCGCAGCATATGTTTCGAATCCCTGGTATCGAAGACTTTAATGAAAAATGCACATAGATGTGTTTGAAAAAAAAAAAAAAATCTAGTGAACGTAGTTGAATATGGAAAAATGCATTTGAAATGCGCTCCCTAGGGCTGCAAAGAACCTTCTGGAACTTATTAGGGGAAAATGTCATGGATAAAATGACACGATGAGCTGCTTTTAATGCAAAGCTTTTGATTATTTTACTGATGAATAAGACTTGAGTATTTTCTCAAATAGAGTCTTCAATACACTTTTAAAAGCAGAACCGTTAAACTCAATGCCAGCTACTCATAAAGATAGAAACAAAAGTGAACTACTCGTTTGAGTCCCAGACGTAAAGCTCTAGACTAGAAATTTTGATTGGTAGCCTCTGGTTACCACAGCCACAAAAAGTGGTTGCCACTTTTGCACTTTTAGTAACCATTTTGAGACAAAAAGGAAAAGTATATGCGCAGAAAAAAAAAGTAAATAACCTATTCCCTGTTAACAATATGAGATATTACAACAATTACAAGGTTCAATGAAAATATATTTTGAGTTTAAAGTTACAAGCAAGTAACGTAACGCACCACCAGCTGTCTTGATTGCCTGTAATGTGTTGTATTTTCTCGACATAAAATCTGAACAGCGCGATTGCGCTGCTTGGGACTCGAACAGTTAAACAGGAATTGTGTTATCAGTACAAAGTAACATCCTCCCTCTGGTTTGTTTAAAGATAGTTTATATGTGTACTGAGTTTTTGAAGCATACCACACATGCATATAAAAACAACACCAGTTACTTCGTGTCTTTCTCTCCATTATTCCGGGATTGCATCAGTACAAAACTTCAAAATTTAAGCCAGAATTAGGAGTAAAATTTCACTTTTGTCATATGTAGGCACCAGTTTAAGCACTCATAAAACGATGAGATCTCTCTTATTATTTCGAACAACCAACTGTCATTTTAACAACATAACACAGAAAAAAAGACATTTAACACGAAACAATTTCTGTACGAATAGAGCAAAGCTATATCTCAGCTTCGAATAGTTTTTCCTCTCGTGAATTTAGCCTTCAAAATGAGAGAAGTGAGGTATCCATCTTTTGAGAATGTATCGTTCTCAAACCTGATGCTCGCGGTTCCTGTCCTGGAGTGCTTGGCGAGTATGTCTCTTTCAAAACTGCCATTCACGCCAAATTACGCAAAGTTTGATGCGAGTGAGCATGTTTAAAACTTCAAACTCGTGTGCACTGAAGACCTTCCATATCGATGACTGTCCTTCGATCTGTGGAAGTTTCTATGTGAGGTTCAGCAGAAATCACATCAATAAACGCCACAGTTGGCTGTGTCGCTGCGCACTTGTGCTGCTGTCGACGTGGCACTGGAATCGAGTTATCGTCCGCTGCTGCAAAGTTAATTTCTAAATCAGCAGCAGCTACAACAGTCTGTAGAGCAGCTGGTGGTGGCTTTAACCCGTAGCCATTTCTAACCACATTTTGAGTGGGCTTTTGGTGAGATTCGCTCGACGTGGTGAACACTTGCAGAGAACCTCTGCCGTAGTTTGCTGGCTGTAAGTTTGGTGAGATGGGTAAAGGTAAACTAAGACGCCTAGGCCTTGGAGCAGGCTCATCTTCTTTCAATGTTTGTACAAGTTTGAGGAGTCTTTGAATTTTGTGATTATGATTGCGATCTCTGAGCTCTGGAGCTGGAAAAGACTGCATTCTTTTGAGAGGTGCTCTGTTTCGAGGTTTTATTGTCCGACTCTGTAAAACAAAAAAGCATAAATTTTATTTGTAATTAGGCAAAAAATAACTAAAAATGTTACTTTTTGATCGTAATGGAGTCAAATTAAAACTGTTTATTTTTCAGGATGATTTGACCTCCATTTGTTTTCAACAGAAAATGAAACTAAATGACGATAAACAGATGAAGTAAGCAAAGGTTTTTGAACCCAAAATACTAACTATATCACAATTCAACAAACGAAAATGTGAGGTCTCGTCGAAATCACCCGGGGCCATATTTTCACCTCTACTTCTCGTGCAAGGATATTTCTGACAAGAAGTGTTTAAAAAATGCTATTAGGTGAAAAAAAAAAAGAATTCCATCTTACAAATGATATATTTTTCTTTTTCTACTTACCAGATGGCAGCACCAGAATATCTCTCATTCAATCGAAGAAAATTAAAGATTTTACAGTCGACGCTCGTTAAAACGACCACACGTTATAAAGACCATCCTAATATAACGACCGGTGAGAAAACCCCCAACTGTATACGAATATACTCTATGTTCTACCTCTTATAGCGACCACTCGATATAAAGACCGTTTTCTGTAGGACGGAGACGGTCGTTATATCGAGCGTCGACTGTATTACCAAATACATATTTCAAAAGATTAATTCTTTCGTAATTTGATATTTTCTGGCCTATAGTATGACACTACAGAGTGATTTAGAAGGTACCTTTTTTAATCACGTCAAAAATCGCTGTCAAAACCCGGATTTATTTACAAAACCAAACCCATCCATGCTCCTGCTGAACATGAACAGTGACAATAAAAACGTAAGGACAACAAGAACACTACAGTGCCAAATTGCTCAAGTGCAAAGAGACCAGTGAATGTTGATCACCTCCTAGCAAATAAACATCTCGCAGTTCTTGTGGAAAAAAAAGGTTTTAAAACATTTGTTCTGAGATAAAAATCAGCTATCCATTTCCTTCTACACATTAAAAAATAAATAATAAAAGAAAAAACTTTCGGAAAAATGCTGTGTTTATGCACTGGTTGGGGTGTTCAATACCTGGCTCTGTACATTTTCTCGTTTCAACTCTCCAGAAAACTAGACGCAAAACCATTAAGTTCTTTCAATTTTTTAAACATGATGACATACATTAGAGTCATTCCATGTCAAGTGGACTAGTGGTCCCCACCCGACCATCTCCGATTTGGATCAAATTTTACAGAGGTGTAGACACACATATGAAACTAACCTGTGCAAATTTTTAGCTTCCAAGATCCAAATCTGGAGGAGCTAGGATCCCGCAAAAAATGTGGTCCAAAATGGCGGATGAGCTTCGTGAAACGAATTGCAATGTTTAAGTCAAGGTTGCAGAAAATTTTATCACAGTGGAAGCCTAATTTTTTTGGAGCTTAAAGTGCTTTTGGTTGTCAACACTCTCCAGTATATTTTGTGAGATTGCGCTTATTAGATTTTGTGTAACACGCGCCTAAACTTGCAAAGAAACGCGGTGGGCAATTTTGTTTTCCTGGATTTCAGGTTGTCATAAATTTTTAACCAAAAAACTTCAAAGGTTTATACTTGTAGTTTTACTGTCCAAATACTTGTTTTTAATTTTTTACAGCTGCAGAGCTTAAATATTGTATTTGTAAAAGATATTGGCACCCAAAGTGTCGATGAAAACGTTTCTTTTGAAAAATCGCCTGTTTTCAACTCACTATATCTCAGGTTTGTCACCTTCGACCATTTTTTCGTTGGCACCATTAGAAAGAACAGATTTTTTCCTATCGAAATGATTTTTCTTTTTTCGATGGTGTTCTTTCGAATAAGGATGAAAAAATTAGCTTGAAATACTGTCTGTTATGAAGAATTGGCATAATTAGGCTAACACTGCAGAAAATTTTATCACACTGGGGGCCTAATATTTTTGGAGTTTAAAGTACTTTTAGTTGTCAATACTCTCCAGTATTTTTTGTGAGATTGAGCTATTAAATTTTGTGTAGCACGCATGTTAACTTACGAAAAAACGCGGTGGGCAATCTTTTTCCTGAATTCATAAATTTTTAACCAAACAAATTCAAAGGTTCAAATTTCGTAGTTCTATTGTCTAAATACTTGGTTTTAATGTTTTTTAGCTGCATAGCTTAAATATTGATTTTGTAAAAGATATTGTCGTCCAAAACTTGAAATACTGACAGTTATGAAGAATTGGCATAATTAGGCTAAGACTGCAGAAAATTTTATTACACTGAAAGCCTAATATTTAAAGTACATTTGGTTGTTTATATAAATATTCTGATAGGAAAAAATCTGTTTATAGTGGTACCGTAAAATGGGGTGAATCGGAACACTTTTCAGCTTTGATTGTAAAAAAAGCAGTTAAAGGATTTTTTTTTAATTTGCTTTTTTGGGTAAAAACTTCGGTCTTGCTTTACTTTTGATATTCCAAGCAGAGACAAAACATTTTGAACAATTATTATTAAAATATATAGGAAATTATGGGTGTTCCGAATCACCCCGCTGATAGGGGTCAATCGGAACACATGTTAAAATTTTTATTTTTTTCAATTTAACCTGTAATAGATCTCATTAACATGAGCAATATTGATGGGGGAGAATAAGAACAGATAATTACTGTCAAATAAATGTATAATTTCAATACCAGTAAACGTTTATAATTTGTTAAATTTCAAAATAATTTTGAACTTATGAAAAATGAAAAGTAATTTTAAGAAATGCTTTTGAATTGAAATACAAAGATTTAACATGAATGGAAGTCACTCATGTCGTCCACAAATATGTACTTGTCCTTAAAACTAGCAATCGTGACTTGTCTTAAGTTTTTTCATAACATCTCCTGGGCTGAACTCTGCCTTTTCTTTAGTTTCTTGAACTCTCTGGGTTTCGGGGATTGTCCTGAAATATTTTTTTGCTTATTCATTACTGTCTGTGTGCTGGACTTTTACTACATAAAGTCTATGTGACTTTCCCCCTTGTATTTTAAGTAAAAAAAAGTCTCCTGGAGAAAAAAATCTTTTTAAATCTGCAATTTTTTGTCATTCTAAGATCTAGTTGCTCACGAGAAGAGATAAACAGTAATAAATCCTTGTCCTTGTCTTGATTAGAAGAAATGGGTTTAGAATCTTGATTTTTTAAGTAGTTCCCTTCAAATAAGTTTGATTTGGAACAACAGAACTAAGTGTTTCTATTCACCCCGCAAATTTTTTTCCTATGTCATTTTTCAGAATTCTTCATTTTTATGACACAATTTATAAGAAATGTAAATTCTAATGTGGTATTCTGTTGTTCAGATACATGTATAATTGAAACATACCACTCTTAGTTTTTAAACATAAGAATGTTTGTACTTGCATATGAAGTTTTGTAGTCTATGAAAATGTGATGTTTTCCAGCATTCCACGTGCAGCCCTCCTTAGAAGCCAGTAGCGTTGCCATATTGACAAAAGTTATTTTTTCCTACTTCCTATGATCTTACCTTTCGATAAAAAAAATTAATGGCGAAAACTACCCAATAGTATATTTATGAAGAGTTTCTTTGTACGATCGGGAAGTTTTGTTCCGATTGACCCCGCTGTTCCTATACACCCCATTTTACGGTACTAACGAAAAGATGATGGAAGGTGACAAACCTGAGTTACAGTTTATTGAAATCAAGCTATTTTTCAAACAGGAATTGCCAATACTTTTTATGTATGCTACACAAACGTTAATGAGCTTGAACTCACATAATTATTAGAATCAATTAACAACTAATTGTTCTTTAAGTTGTTAAAAATTCGGATTTCTATTATAATAAAATTTTCTGCAGTCTTAGCCTAATTATGCCAATTCTTCATAACTGACAATACTTCGGATACAGTGAGTTGAAAACAGGCAATTTTTCACTAAAATGATTTTGATAGACACTTTGGACGAGAATATCTTTTACAAAATCAATATTTAAGCTCTGAAGCTATAAAACATTAAAACCAAGTGTTTGGACAATAGAACTACGAAATTTGAACCTTTGAATTTGTTTGGTTAAAAATTTATGAATTCAGGAAAAAGATTGCCCACCGCGTTTTTTCGTAAGTTAACATGCGTGCTACACAAAATTTAATAAGCTCAATCTCACAAAAAATACTGGAGAGTATTGATAACTAAAAGTAGTTTAAATTCCAAAATATTAGGCCCCCAGTGTGATAAAACTTTCTGCAGTCTTAGCCTAATTGTGCCAATTCTTCATAACAGACGGTATTTCAAGCTAATTTTTTCATCCTTATTCGAAAGAACACCATCGAAAAAAAAAAAAAACTCATTTCGATAGGAAAAAATCTGTTCTTTCTAATGGTGCCAACGAAAAAATGATCGAAGTTGACAAACCTGAGATATAGTGAGTTGAAAACAGGCGATTTTTCAAAAGAAGCGTTTTCATCGACACTTAGGGTGCCAATATCTTTTACAAATACAATATTTAAGCTCTGCAGCTGTAAAATATTAAAAACAAGTAGTTGGACAATAAAACTACGAAGTATAAACCTTTGAAGTTTTTGGTTAAAAATTTATGACAACCAGAAATCCAGGAAAAAAATTGCTCACCGCGTTTTTTCGCAAGTTTAGGCGTGTGCTACACAAAATCTAATAAGCGCAAATCGCACAAAATATACTGGAAGGTGTTGACAACCAAAAGTACTTTAAGCTCCAAAAAAAAATTTGGCTTCCACTGTGATAAAATGTTTTGCAACCTTGATCTAAACATCGCAATTCGTTCCACGAAGCTGATCCGCCATTTTGGACCACATTTTTGGCGGAATCCTAGCTCCTCCAGATTTGGATCTTGGAAGCTAAAAATTTGTACAGGTTAGTTCCATAGGCATGTCTACACCTCTGTAAAATCTAATCCAAATCGGAGATGGTCGAGTGGGGACGATTTGAAAAATTGGTCCTGTTGACGTGGAATGACTCATTATCTAAAATATTCTCATCGTCATGTGGCAAATGCTGCAATTTTTAACGATGCTATGGATTTTTTAAAACGAAATTACACTTCAGTGTTCATTCACTGGGCGGTCTACCTTACCCACATTCTTGATTTTATATTTAAAGTTAAATGGGATTTGAATTGAAAGTGCTTTTTAAAAAGCCCGACTTATTTCAAAGGCAACTAAACCCTAATTATTCTTATCTGTAAATAGTTCGACAATGGTACTTTACTAATTTAAAAAAGAAGTCAGAAATTGAGTCGTATACAAAACGTCATATAGACAAAAAACAGCTCCCTTGCAAAAATAAAGTGGACAGAGCGTGAAATGTTATTGGTCTCTCTTGTAAAATTCCAAAAAAAAAAAAAATAGATTGATCAGATTTTTGAACTAATGCGTTAATTGGTTAATTTTCCATTTAGACAAATTATTTAAAAATATTTTTAATTTTCAAACAGGCACGATTGCTATTCAAAAAAAAAAAAAAAATCCGTCATGGACCTAAAAAGAAAGAACAACGGTGATTACAACAGAATTCAAGGCATCAGGGAGAAAATCTTGATTGAGAGCAAGGAACTTACTCTGGACACATCATGTAGAATTTGGTAAACCTCGTCCAGCCTCTGTCCCACACGCTGCTGCGTGTGGTGGATGCTGGTCGATAGCTTCCTCTCCACCCGACGGATCTGCTTACAGCGCATCATGCGTGATATGTAGTTGAGTATCATTGCAAGATACCCCAAGCCGAAGATGATCCACAACACAACAAATGTTTTGTACACACCGACATATGAACCCTCGAAATTACCTGGGGAGGAAAGCAAAGTGAAAGCAAGTGACAGAAAACAAATATAAATTCTCATAAAACAATTGATCTCAAAAAAGAATCAACTGACTTGGGGAATCAAAGTTGTAAACATTTGGGTTTTTGGCTGAAAAATCCAGCCCCATTGCGTTCTTAGGAATTTCAAAGTGGTTTGTTTTGTAATGAGTCCGTAGCACCTTCAACTTTCTTCAAATGAGCATTCCAATCTTGAGGAAGTAACTATAAATTTATTTACAAGTATTTACACTATTTACAATATGAGCAGGAAACAATTGCTAAACATCCAGCAATTAGGTAGCAAAACAGTACATTGTACTCTCAACAGTAACTCAGCACCACGTATCAAACGTGAACAGTAATTAAGCAATTACAAAAGCAAAACAACCATTCGCCAAGCGAACGAAAACGAGTCACCAGATCAAATCTGAAAACAACTGACTGACTAAAAACTGTGTTCAAGGCTATTTATACACGGAAAGAAATTACGACAATTCTAGAAAATCCGGAGTATTCTGATTCATTCATAACTTGAACAATTCCATTCAGAAATTCTAGCGATAAAAAGAAAAAGAAAAACACCACTCCGAGCGAAAATGTCTTCACGCTTATTAAGTGCAGGGAAAGTGTAAAAACTACAAAACGTTACAGGGCCGGTATACAAGTGATAAAAGTGATATCTTCAGATACTTTTGCAACATGACGTCAGATAAAACCAAAACTAATGAAAATGATGCAAGGCAGGAAAAACAACAACTATTTACAAGATTTGTAACATTGCCCCCTTCCCAAGGACTGCACGTCCCGGGCAGTACAATCCCCAGAAAGGAAGCAAGGGAAAATTTACAGATGCACACATTACATGATGACCAATCATAAACATGATAAACAATAACAATGAGAACATGAAAGAAATAATAACATTGATGAAGTAATATTACAGACAATTAAAGGCAAAAGTTATTTACAAAATTTACAAACAAATTACCATGGTAGCTTTAGATTTACTTTACGAACTATGGCCATAGTATGGGGCTAGCCGATCATAATGTACAACCCTAGGTTTTGAATGTGATGACTTCTGGATCCTCACTACGACGTCGTTCAGCCGGTGAAGGACTGTGTAGGGTCCATCCCAATGCGACTGCAATTTGGGTGACAGACCTTTACGTCGGATGGGATTCCATAGCCACACCTTGTCACCTTCTTGAAAGTCATGGCCAGTGGACCTTGTGTCGTATCGGGTCTTCATCTTCTCCGTCGCGATGTTGATTCGCTCCCGTGCGAAGTGATGAACGTCCTCCAACCGGGCCTGGAGATCCTGGACGTACTCCTCAGGCGATGAAGGCGCATCTGGAGGGAGACCGAAGACGAGATCACAAGGCAGCCGAAGCTCTCGGCCGAAGAGCATCTGTGATGGGGAATATCCGGTGGTCTCGTGGACAGCACTGCGGTAGGCCAGCAGGAACAGAGGAAGTTTCTTGTCCCAATCCTGTTGATTTTTGGAGACCATAAGCGAGAGATTATTAAGGATTGTCCTGTTGAATCTCTCCACCATGCCGTCCGATTGTGGGTGTAGTGGTGTCGTTCGAGTTTTCTCAATTTTGAGGATATCACATAGGCCCTTAAACACAGCAGAGATGAAGTTTCTTCCCTGATCGGAATGGATCTGCAAAGGTGTCCCATATCTCGAGATCCAATGCTGGACTAGAGTCTCTGCTACAGTGGTAGCTTCTTGATCCGGAATGGAATATGCTTCGGGCCATTTGGTGAAATAGTCAATGGCAACGAGGATGTATTTGTTCCCATCAGTAGTTTTCGGTAGAGGACCAAGAATGTCGATCCCGATTCGTTCGAAAGGAGCTCCTACGTTGTAAAGATGTAGCTTCCCGCGGCTTCTTCTCTTCGGTCCTTTACGGGCAGCACAGGCGTCACAAGAATGACACCACTTCTCCACGTCATCCTTCGCCTTGCTCCAGAAGAAGCGCTCTCGAACCTTGTGGAGGGTTTTCAGGATACCAAAGTGTCCTCCAGTCGGACTACTGTGCAATTCCTTTAGAACGTCTGGAATTCTTGATCTGGAAAGGAGTAACTGCCATTTGAATGCTTTACCATCGTCAGATTCCCATTTCCGATACAGGACGCCATTTCGCAACTGGAGAGATTTCCATAGAGCCCAGTATCTTTTCGTTGCAGGACTGTAGATAGAAATGTCTTGCCAGCTAGGTCGCCGACTGTCTTTTTCCATTAACTCTATGATAGGCTTAAGGTCTGGGTCTTCAAGCTGATCTTTTCTTACTTGGTCGTCACTCCATGGATCAGGATCTGAAGATGATGAAGTAGCAGTAACTTGACAGGCAGTAGGGATTGTCGTCCCGTACTGTTTCTCAATTCGGGAGCAATAATGGCAGTTCTCGGAACAAGGTCTTCTTGATAATGCGTCAGCATTACCGTGTGACAAGCCTTTTCGGTGCTTAATCTCGATGTCATATTCCTGGAGCCGCTGTATCCACCTGGCTACCTGGCCCTCTGGATTCTTGAAATTCAACAGCCAAGTTAAAGAGGCATGATCAGTCCGGAGCAGGAATTTACGGCCGTAGAGGTAATGATGGAAATGTTCTACAGCTTTAACTATGGCGAGCAATTCCTTTCTCGTGACACAATAGTTTCGCTCCGACTTGGACAAGCATTTGCTCCAGTAGGCGATGACATGTTCGTTACCGTCTATTTCTTGAGATAAAACAGCTCCAACGCTCTCGTGGCTCGCATCAGTGTCAAGTATGAAGGATTTTTCAGGCTGAGGATAAGAGAGAATAGGCGTTGATGTTAAAGCCTCCTTCAGCTGTAGAAATGCA
Source organism: Uloborus plumipes (assembly GCA_038373865.1). Classification (NCBI taxonomy): domain Eukaryota; kingdom Metazoa; phylum Arthropoda; class Arachnida; order Araneae; family Uloboridae; genus Uloborus; species Uloborus plumipes. The sequence continues at coordinate 43,724 of JAXGGA010009835.1, forward strand.
TCCTCGCATTCTTTGGACCATTCAAATTTTTGTTTGCTCTCCGTCAGCTTATGCAAAGGTCGTGCAATATTGGAAAAACCCTTCACAAACTTCCTGTAGTACGTGCAGAGCCCCAGGAAACTTCGCAGCTGATGAACATTTTCGGGGCGGCTCCAATTCTTGACTGCGGATACCTTATCTGGATCTGTTCGTACACCCTCTGAAGAGATAATGTGACCAAGGTAGTTCACCTCACGGCGGAACAGATTACACTTGGACGGGCTTAACTTCAGGTTGGCTTCCTTAAGCTTCTGCAGCACCTTCCTAAGATTAGCCAAATGTTCCTCAAAACTGCGTCCTATGATGATGATGTCGTCCAAGTAGACAAGACAGGATTCATAAGAAAGTCCTCGTAACACTGACTCCATAAGACGCTCGAACGTGGCTGGTGCATTGCAGAGGCCGAACGGCATCACTTTAAACTGCCACAAGCCTTGTCCGGTTGTAAACGCCATCTTCTCTCGGTCGTCGGGGTGTATCTCCACCTGCCAGTAGCCGCTCTTTAAATCCAGGGTCGAAAACCACTTGTGTCCGGAAAGGGTGTCCAGAGTGTCATCGATCCGTGGAAGAGGGTAACTGTCCTTCTTGGTGATGTCATTCAGGCGTCGGTAATCAACACAAAATCTGGTGGAGCCGTCTTTCTTTCGGACCAAGACGATAGGGGATGCCCAAGGACTGGATGAGGGTTCGATGACGTCATTCTCCTGCATCTCTTTCAAGAGGATCTCAACCTCTTCCTTCTTGGCGAACGGTAGTCGTCTTGGATGCTGCTTGATAGGGGGATGATCTCCAGTGTCGATTCCATGCTGCGTTAAATTCGTTCGACCAACATCCTCGGATGTAGATGAAAACACCTGCTTGAAGTTGTCCACCAATTTTTCCGCAGCGTTTCTTTGATCCTTCGATAATGGTGCACTCCCAATTAATTTCGAAGTCAAGGACTCGGAAGACACAGCGGAGGAGGAATCAATTCTTCTGATGATGCAGTTTACGGGAGTACAAGTTGCCAACACTTCTCCTTTCTTAATATTCCTCGGTCTTTCACTTACATTGGCGACTCTCACAGGAACTGCATTCTTTGAAAGGTCCACAAGTGTAGATGCCACTAGTACTCCTTTTGGGCTATTACTCTGGTTAGGATATTCAATGAGGCCGAATTTAAAGCTGTTGTTTTCCTTGAGGGAGCCAGGTATTAGTACTTCTGATCTAGAGGGAATCGATAAATCTGTTTGGGCTATTATTTGATGAGCGGATTTTAAGTTATTTTCGGTGTTGAAAATTGCTATGTCTTCCCTCGTCGAGTGCAGCTCATTATTTTTAAAGTCGATAGAAAAATCAAATTTTCTCAAAAAGTCCAGTCCGAGAATGAAGGGATCTGTAATGTCAGCGACGAATGTCGTGTGATGGTAAGTGGCGCTCCCGAACATTATTTCCAAGTTCACTTTTCCTTCAATCTCGATTTTGTCACCTGTCACAGTTTGGAGAGTAACGCATGGCGGCGTCCACAAGATCTTGAGTCCAAATTGACGAGCCACATCAGTCCTAATGATGGTAACGTTGGCTCCTGTGTCCACAATCATTTCGCAGGGCAATCCATTCACATATGCGTAAATGAACAGTCCGTTGCAGCCGCCAGTTCTTGGGGAAATCTGGAAAACTTTGGGAGACGTCTTCTTTTCTCGGCGAACTTCGCAATTCTTTCGTACGTGGCCCTCACCGCCACATTTCCAGCACTTCAGTGGTTGTCCACTTTGGTCTTTGCGAGTCTTCATCAGGATCCCCGAGATTTCTTTGATTTGTCGCTCAATTTCCGAGAGACGAGTTAAGTACGAATCCTGGGCACTCACTTCCAAGCCTCTGATTGAATGGCGATCCTTGCGGGATATTTGCTGTGCAGCCTCGAACTTCATTGCGTAGACTAGACCGGATTTAAGATCTTTGATGTCCGCCATCCGGAGAGCCGTCTGGACTTCTGGACTTCGCACTCCGTCTATGAAGTAGTTCAGGGCCAGGCTATCGCGAACATCCAAAGGACAGTTCGAGAAGGCGAGATGGGAAAGCCTCTCAACGTCAGCTGCAAACACTTGCAAAGTCTCTCCATCCCTCTGGAGTCGGGATTTCAGCTGAAGTTGGCTGAATTCTTTTTGGCATACTTCGCCAAAGCGAAGCTCCAAGGCCGATGATAAGGCTTCGAAGTCACAGAGCTTGTCCTCTGGGAAGGTCTGTAGTATTTCAGCTGCATCCCCTCTCAGCGAGGCTGCAAGTTGACAGGCTTTCGTGGAAGAGTCCCAGGAGTTTGCTTCTGCAACGATGAGGAACTGCTTCTTGTAAATATTCCACGAGGTCTTCCCGTCAAACGTGGCCAGTTTGATGGATGGACGAGAAGTTCCCGCTGCAGCTACACAGTCACTTGAGTTGTTGCAGGATGCTGATAACTTTGATTCAAGTTCTTTAATTTTCTTTTCCACATGGTTTTCTACTGTGGTGATTCGATTCTCAACGCTGTCTGAGTTGTTGCAGGATCCTGATAACTTTGATTCAAGTTCTTTAATTTTCTTTTCCACATGGTTTTCTACTGTGATGATTCGATCTTCTAGAGTCTCCACTTTATTTTCCATGTTGATAAATTTAGTTTTCACCAAACTTTTCATTGACGTTAGATCGCTCTTAATTTCTTCTTGACTTGAAGTTATGCTAGCGGCTAAATCATTCTTAATTTCTTCTTGACTTGAAGTTATGCTAGCGGTTAAATCACTCTTTAATTGTTCTTGATTAGTAGCCATAATCGCCATATCATTCTTGAGGTCAATTTTAACAGCGTTGATCGCATCAAGGAGTTTTTTCAGTTGTTCATCCATTGCTCGGGTAATCACCATAAAATTCCGAAGTCAAAAAGTCCTTAGGAAGAAAAGTCCAAGTTCACAGATAATTCCAAGAAAGTCCTTGAAGATGCCCCACGTTGGGCGCTAAAATTGTAACGAGTCCGTAGCACCTTCAACTTTCTTCAAATGAGCATTCCAATCTTGAGGAAGTAACTATAAATTTATTTACAAGTATTTACACTATTTACAATATGAGCAGGAAACAATTGCTAAACATCCAGCAATTAGGTAGCAAAACAGTACACTGTACTCTCAACATTAACTCAGCACCACGTATCAAACGTGAACAGTAATTAAGCAATTACAAAAGCAAAACAACCATTCGCCAAGCGAACGAAAACGAGTCACCAGATCAAATCTGAAAACAACTGACTAACTAAAAACTGTGTTCAAGGCTATTTATACACGGAAAGAAGGTTCTAGCAAAATCCGGAGCATTCTGGTCATTCATAAATTACATATTCCATTCAAGAAAACGCTAGAAATAAAAAGAAAAAAAACCACGCGAAAATGTCTTCATGCTTATCAAAGTTAGGGCAAGTGTAAAAACTACAAAGTGTTACAGGGCCGGTATACTAGTGATAAAGGTGATATCTTCAGATACTTTTGCAACATGACGTCAGATAAAACCAAAACTAATGAAAATGATGCAAGGCAGTAAAAACAACAACTATTTACAAGATTTGTAACAGTTTGTATTAGTGGATTTCAATTGGCGAGTAGGATTTATAGTAATTTTAAGATTAGTTCTTTAAGGTTTTGTTCTTCTGATATTAAATTGCTAAATTGAGAAATAATTTTAAAATTACAATTACAAATCGTAAAAACAAACCCAAAATTTTAAACGAAATATTAAGTAAATAGAGAGCTATCTTCCTAACATTAAACTAAATTATACAAGTAGTTTTAAAGCACTTACAACATTCAAAGAAAATTATATATATATTTCAGCAACCAGTTTAAGTTCTTCTAATTTAAATAAACAGAGGCATGTTCAAGAACCTTTTATGTGGAACAATGTCTCCTATAAAAGAAATTAACAGCGCACACATTGTAAAAACACAGAGCAATATTTTAAAGAAACTTTTACTGCTATTAAGATAATATTAAAAAGTTATTGCTTTGAATTTTGTTTTAATACATCAATTAATTATGAAACACTTATCAAAGTGCAAAACACAAAGTAAAAAAGATCGTTTCTTTAGGTCGCAACTGCGTTTTCTCGTAGTTATTTTTATTCTGACTTGCGTTAGTATTCTTAAAGTATTACCGCGAAGAAAACACATTAAAAAGTCTGGGGTTTGTTTACATTCAAAGCTATTAGCTGAGAAAACTGTACACGAGGTTCTCTCAATACATTATTCTCTCAATAAAGACCAAAATTTCACAAAAAGCCTAGCGACATTTCGAAACCTTTCTTTCACGCATGAACTCATGTCGAGCATCATGTTGGTAAATACGTGACGTCAGTAGATAGTTTCCTCTTCCAATCAACATTCGACGCGATTCTGTTTGACTTCATATTCACCTCCAAATGAACAAAAGGACAACTCTTTTAACGGGCCGTTCTTTGTGTCGAATGCGAAGGAAAGTTTGGCACAGAAAGTCGAGCATTTGCTTTGATGCCAATTTGGCACGAACCGCATCCATATTTCCAACGGTCTGCTGAGATGCTTTGGAAATTTATAAAAAGATCTAGTGATTGTCTTGTACGGTATTTGCAGTTTTGTTGACATGCGAAGTAGCAGAATACTCATAAAAAAATAAATTAAATTAAACTGAAAAAACATAAAAACTTTTGCAAGAATTTTCAAAGATAGAAATAAAAGAGTTAACACTCAACGAACGGCAAGGAAAAATACTATGTAACATGAATTCTTGTCAGAAATCTGTTTTTTTTAAAGCAATATTTTCTTCCCAAAATAAAGGTTAAAAATGCTCATGGGCAATTCCACGTGACTCACGTTACAATTTGACGTGATTTTACAAAAGTAAATGTTATATATATTAAAGAAATACCATGCCTGATTTAAATAAAGCTGTTGACAGTCATCTGGTATGCAGTGAGAACCCGTGGCTGTCAGCATTTTAAATTTCAATAGAAATAGATGGTGTTTCAACCTTAATTTAACATCGTGACTCACGTTACAAAAAAAAGGAACTCAAGTTTTTTGGAATATTAAAAACCTAAGATTCCTGCTCTTTCAGAATAATAAAATTTAAAAACTGCTTTTCACGGCACAAAATATGTTTCTAAGTTATGATATATACGAAAAAAATGTTAATTCTGCAGTCGCTAATTAAGTTAATCAATATTTTGAGTGTGACTCACGTTACATAGTTTCGTGACTCACGTTACATCTCCGTTTTAGTCCTTTACTTTACATCTTATTTTGAAAATTTTGTGTAGATATTTCACTTAAATTCAATTAAAATTAATGCTTAATGGGTTGTTTTCTTTAGTTGATCAGATTTAAATGCAATAAAACCTCTCCGAGCGGTCATTTTTACAAAGCGGCCACCCCTCTTAACGGCCAATTTTTTGCAGCACGAATTTTTTGTCCCATAGACCGAGGGTTAAAATTCTCCTTAGCAGCTGCCATCTAACCCCTCTGAACGGTCACAGAGTGGATTCATCAATTCAATTTTCCAAAACATATGTTTGTCTTTTTTTTTTCTTCTCGTATTTTCTCTGTGGCTGCATTGTACTGAGTTCAAATTCTCAATTCATACATCTGAAAACTTTTACAGGATACTACACACCATTACATTTCATCTGATACCAATCATAGCATTTAATGTTGCATAATGGCTGTAAAATTAGTTGACTGCTGTCAGAAGTAGGCTCTTCAAAGTACTTATTTTTCTCATGCACTACTGATAAATAATTAAATTTTAAGCATCTCAAACAAGAGCAAGCGAGATGTTGACCGTGCTTTTTAAAATGTCTCTTATGTTCCAATTACATATGTTTTTTATATTTT
>JAXGGA010009836.1:0-49608 GCA_038373865.1 Uloborus plumipes
TTTATGGCGGGTGAATAAGGTAAAACAAACAAATGTCGAAACGTAAAAATAGCCTCTGTAAGCGAACTGGATGACAGTAATTTTTGTTCGTATTTAGGACTCTTTTGTTTCTCATTCTTTTGATGCGAGGTTTAATTTTGTGGATGATCTTGAAGAAGATAAAAATGAGAAATCAAGAAGTATTACCAACAAACGTAACAAATTAATGTAAATCATATAGTAAGTTGCTCCCGAGCAGCCATTTGCACGATGATGTGAAGTTTATGTTCATCAACTCTTGATGAACTTCAAACTGCGTTTTCATTTAGAACAGTTTTTTCCGTACATTTGTACTTTTTAAATCCAGTTTTGATACATTTAAAGCATTTGATGACTTTTTGTCACATTGTGCAGTGAGGTGGGAGTAAAACTTTCAAGAAAAACATGCAATATTAGATAATTATTTGTATGACTATATGATTGATTATTATTAAGAGAGGAAGATGACATTATTCTGTTTCGCTGGCGCAAATCATTTTGCATTTGTAGTTAGGTTATTTCTTAACAGTTTGTTTACTTAACCAGCGAGCACTCGCACGGGGCCTCTCAGGCCCGGTCATTATTTAAATTCGCTGCCAAAAATCACCCCTTCACCGGAAATGGACGAGGTCCTCAGTAGCTGCGTTCAGGGTCACCTTCTTACTGACCACATGTTTTTCAGGAATGTACAGACCCTCTTTCCCCCAAAAAATATCGATTCGGGCCTCAGAGGCCCGGCGCGAGTGCTCGCGTTTCTCATTCTGCATTGAGAACGCGAAGAAAGAGGTTGCAAAATGCTTCGCAATTTGAGTTATAAAGATGAAATGAAGAGGTTGCAGACTTTGTGATTAAAATTTAGTGTTCAAAACACAATTTTTTCTGCTTTAAAACTCAATTTCTTGAAAAAAACCGCTCCGGGCCTGCGAGGCCCGGCGCGAGTGCTCGTGTGACGCAAAGTAGCAATTTGAGTTATAAAGATGAAATGAAGAGGTTGCAGACTTTGTGATTAAAATTTAGTGTTCAAAACACAATTTTTCTGCTTTACAAACTCAATTTCCTGAAAAAAACAGCTCCGGGCCTGCGAGGCCCGGCGCGAGTGCTCGTGTGACGCAAAGTAGCGCGAGTGATCGCGGGTTAAAGAAGGGGCAGGTGGACGTCCGCAAGGTCGGATCCAGCTTGTGTAAGGGGGGGGGGGTCAAAGGGCAATTTTTGAGCAAAAATGGGGGTATTCGCAATATTTTCGCAATGTTAGATCTAAAAAATACATACTTATGCTTTATGCTATATTTGGTTGCTTAAGCGGGGGGATCAGGCCCCCCATGACCCCCCCCCTCTGGATCCGCGCTTGGACGTTCGCGGTGTCAGACTGCGATGCCAATTCGAAAAAGGAACCACGCGGCAATTGAGGACGAAAATGAAAAAAAAAAAAAAAGGCTAAAACAACCTTTGACTGTTTTTGTTTTTAGTTTGCGAAGCTTCAAAAAATGGATAAATGAGAAATAAAACTCAGTTTATTTAAACCCAGTGTGACAGTTCAAGTTCCTATTACAATGTCGGACGAGTACTTATGAGGCCATTGTCTCTGCCATCCATTCTCGGAAGTGTGCAACTTTGGTGTATACTCCGGGGTATCCGTCCAAACCACACCCCCTCCCGAAAGAAGTGATCCCGACGAGAGTCGCGATGCCGTGGCTGTCGATTTGGAAGAGAGGTCCACCGGAATCGTTCTGCAAAGAAAAAAATAATAATAATTTGAATTCTGGCAACTTGAATTCTATTTCACTTTGCCACATCCACTTTGCCCCACGTGCACTTGTCAAACTGTATCGAGCATTTAAAAGCGGAATATGCTTAATACGAACTAAATGAGTACTGCGTTGGACACCAATTGACCTCAATTAATATTTGAAATAATAACTGCAAGAAATTATTTTATAATGCCAAGAAATATTTTTGCTAAGCTAGGAATACTACAATATGTGTATCAAACTTTGAAAATGTCCTGTATTATTTTTTACGTTGGTTTTTAGAACTTACATTGGTTTTTCGCAAGGACGTATTGCGATAGGTGTGTGCTGTGTGTGTGTGTGTGTGTGTGTGTGTGTAGGACATGGGCACCACCACCCGAAGGAGCAGGAGCTCGTCGTGGAATGCCCTGGATATAGATTACCTGGACGTAGCCTGTGTGCAGACTTGGAGTCCAGTCTAAAAAAGTAACTACACGGCAACTGAAGTCGAAAATGAAAGTAAACAGCAATTTTTCATTGCTCATAAACGAGAAATGTATAATATCGCAGAAATGATTATCAAGAGTCCCAATGTACATAAATAATTTAAAACCATTAGTAAAGCATTGGTTCCCAAAGTGTGTGCCACAGGGAGAAGCTAGGGGTACTACATAGGGGTGCTTTTTGTGTGAGAAGGCTTCAGGGAATAACCGTAGAATTTCACTAATTCGGACTAGTAGAGGATCTAGGTATCCGAATTGATGGAAGTATATTTATAGAGAATAGCATATTAATAAAGTCAGGGCACATCCGCAAACTACTGCACACAGAAAAAATTGTATTTTGAATGGGAAAGAATGAAATATAAACGGTATGAGAGAAAATTACGAATATACAAAATACAGCCTGCAAAAATCCTTCATTACACTATGTACATCTAAATGGCTGCCTGGATGAAGCAAAATTCAGTTTAGTAGGGAATTGATGAGGGCTTTACTCTTCTTAAAATGAATGTTAATGAATGAAAATGTTAAACAAAATTTCATGAGATAACCTAAGTTCTAGGTGTACTCTTAAATACTAATTTTGTTTTATCAGTTACTTGCATTTGAATATGTGTACGCAAGAGCTGTAAATATATATTAGAAACTTAACAACGTCTTAGATAACGGTTAATACTTATAAGAATGCTGCCTCGAAAAATTTCGGGGGAATTAACTTGCACATCGTTTGACTTTACCTGGCAAGTGTCTTTGTTGCTTGATCCCGCGCAGATCATCATTTCTCGAATGGATCCACCATAGGCCAGGTCACATACAGCTCTATGAACTAATGGAATGGTCACGTGCTTTAGAATGTCCGAGTTGTAGCCCCCTATTAGAAAAAAATGTTGTCTGACAAATTAAGGCTTTCGCAATTAAGTATTAGTTTTGAAGCTTTTCTTTTTATTTCGTTTTTGGAAACTTAATTTTTTTTCTAATTAACCCATTAGTGCCTAGCTTCCCTTTTTAGGGTCGGTCCAAAAAAGGGTTTGAATTTCCCCAAAATGAACATTTTAATCAAATAATACTGTTCAATTTGTACCTTGGCATTGTTTCAATTCGTTATTAACAGATTGCAGCACATAATCATTATAAAGTGTGTTCTGTAGCAGTTTTAATATGATCTTTATCAAAAATGACATCCTTCACAATCTCAAAAAAAAAAAGCTAAGTTTTCAAAGTTATTTCCAGCTTCCCAGTTTATGTTAATTGCTGATTTTATTTCTTCTTATAAAATGTTTTTTTAAATATTATATCGTAGGCAGAAAAAAAAAATTAGTAAAAAAAGTATGTACCCTCTGGGGTCTATCGTAACTTTTAAGGGACGATTTTTCTTTCCTTAATAAAACATTATTTTTTACAAAATATTTTTTTTATTATTTTTCCTGTCCATTAAACACTATTTGTAACCAGTATACAAAATATCTTTGGAAAAAAAATGTCGGGCATTAATGGGTTAAGAACTTTCATGTTGTATAGTATGTAAATTTGTTGCAACAAAGCTCCTTGTAAGAAAATTATGAAACATCACAGATTATTTTCGAGCAACGTTCCAGAGTTTCACTGGTTTCCTGTGAAAATCAAGTATATTTGCTAAAGAGTTTCCTGAATTGCTACAAGCTGCATGAATACAGACTTCTCATTGTTGAGAAAATGTTTTTGTTATTAGTGTCAAAATATATTCAGTCAGTGTTTTTATTAATAACTGTTTTGCTTTCAATTAAACTACGGCCCGTCTGGATTGACCGACCGCATCTGTACATGAATTGCAGGCAAATAAGATGCTGGGTATTTGCTTGCAATTTCGAGTAATTTTGGTCTATATTTGCTAAACTGCTTTTGAAGTGTTTCTAGTAAATCAGGATGGTGCCAAGCATATTTCAATTTTCTTAGTAGGTTCTCGATTTTCCATAGATATTTGACTGGCTTTTACTGGGAAAGTTTCTGATTTCTTCAGAGAGATTCCATGTAAATTGCAAGATGGTTACTGACTTTAAGAGGGAAACTTCCATGTTTTTTACAGATATGTTACTGACAGAAATTAATCGCATTAGCTACCCATTATTTCCCCGGAACGTTTCTGGGCCATTTTGCGAAAACGCCGCCATTTTGCCCTGCACGTGACGTTCATGCATTTCATTAAAAATAAAAAGTAGTTATTTTAAAAGTTAATGAACAAAAGATTTTTCCTAAAAATCCCCAAGGAGGTTTGTGATTTCTCAATCAACAAAATTTTGTTCATGACCTGTTAAATTCACTAATTTTTAATGAAACAGATGAGCATCACGTGTGGGACAAAATGGCGGCTTTTTCGTGGAATGGCCCTTCTGATTTTTGTTTTACAGTGTAACCATTTCTTGTTTTAAACTGAAATGTTTTAAGAACTTACAAGAACGCTCATGTCCCCATCCAGTAACCACACCTTGTCCTGCTGGATCCTTGTTTTCTTTTGGCAAACAAATGCCATTGATGTAGCCATCTGAGCCGGAAATGTCGATGGGATCTTCGGTTTTCAATAGGGCGATATCGTTTTCGTGAGTATATTTGTTGTGATTTTCATGGACATAGATTTTTGAAATCTGTGTAAAGGAAAAAGAAGTTGATCAGAAAAGACAGGAATTAGGTCTAATATGTTATCATTTAAAAATTATTAATGAGAAAAGTGTAACTTTTTGGTATAGGTCGAGACTTGCGGTTGCCACTCGCTAGTGGTGACTAAAATTGTTTTTTTGGCGACTACAAAAAGTGATGTTGGTTGCCAAACTGGTGACCTACTTTTTTTCTGAACAAAAACACAAAATGCCGATGCATAGCGCCAATGTTAACTCGGAGAGAAAATTGGTTCATCTACTTCACAAAACATCTAAATACGAATGTCTTTCGTTGAAAGGAGAAAACAATCCCAACTTTTTTAACTTCATATCCAAAAGTATGCTTCGTTTCAGAACGTTAAACTGGTCAGCAACGGGCCCAGTAAAGTTCCGAATTTTATAATATGCCTAGTTAAGAGTCGCTTGTTTAACCCTTAGTTTGGCACATGTCAAAAATATAAAAATATTGACAACATTTTTTTATTGTAGTTTTTTGGAGTAAAATGCATAAATATTATATAGTTAAAAACATTTCATGGGAAAAAATGAAAAGAAAATCGGTTTTATAAATTGTGTATCCTGTAGGATACACTGCCAAAGTAGCAAATAAGAATACAATAAAAACTTTTTATGAAATTTAATCAAGTATTTATTTACAATACAACTACACCTATCTATAAATTATTATACAAATCAAAATACAAAAGAAATTAAAAAATAAAAGAGAACATACCTGTAATCGACGTGACGCCATGTTGTTTTGGTAGAACACACTGTAACACTTATAAACTTAATACTGAACGCGTTGTTTTGTAAATAGCCACAGTAAAGACAGATGTTGAAAAAGAAGGTTTGAATAATGCTATAGGTTAAAAGCCAGCCTTCTAGAGGGCGCCTAGTTCAAATTAAAAAATGTAGAAAGTGATGTATCCTGTAGGATACATTGCCAAACTAAGGGTTAAAACAAGACCCTCTAAATATCTTGGTTTTGGATAAAACCATCAATGCTAACAATTTATTTATTTCAGTCTGGGAAATGCAATGAAACTTTGCTTGAAAAATAGTCAAAGATGACATACTTTATGATTGATCTACAAATTAGACAAAATATTTCTTCAAGTATCCATGAACGTTTAGTTTTTGTTTTATTTGCACAAGGTCTTATTATTTGAATTTCAAAATGAATAATTTTATGTTTCAAAAAATGTTTCTAATGTTTTTAAAACCTTTTCTTTAATATATATATATATCGTAGCATAGTTGAGATTTTTTTCAAGTATATAATCTAATATTATTATGTGCAAAATGAAGTGGAGTGGGATTCTAGTTTTGGAATATACGGTTCAAAGTGGCCACCAGATGCGCCAAATTGGCCACTAACTGTTTTGGGTTTACTGGCCACAGACCACTATCAAGTTTTTTTTAGTTTCAAGCTTTACCCTTTTGCAAAAATGGAATTGTAGTGCAGCAAAAGGTCAGTTTACGGCGCCTTCTCATATCCTGGCGTCCGGGGCGATCGCCCCACTCGCTCCCCCCCTCTTCGGACGGCTCTGGGTAATGGAATTTAGGACAAAGTGAAATAGTTAAGATAACTTACCCGTTTCAAAATGAAGAAATAGTAAATTTGTTCTGAAACTTATTGTGCATACAGAAGAAATAATGTATTTTGCAATATAACTTATGCGTGGAAATATTATTTTAAATTTTTGGAAGTTATTTTGTACCCTCAAAACAAGATGGAAAATTTTCACTTCAAAAAACCATGAGGCAAAGTGAAAAATAAAATGTTTTTGTAATAAAACATTTTCTATTTGATGACTAACAGTAATTTTCATCAAATGAAAGCGTAAATAAAAGAATAAATGAATTAGTAATGAAAAAATATACGAATAAATAAATAAATGAATAAATGAATGAATCTTTTTCTGAGAAAAATAAGCGAATGAATAAAATAGAGATTGAACAAGAAAATAAGTGAATGAATGAATAATTAAGTGAATGAATAAATAAGTGAATTAAATAACAAAAAATAAATAAATTGATTAATATGAATGAAGTAATGCGTACATGGTTTAATGAAGGAAGAAAAAAATAAACAAAATGAACTATTTCACTTTGCCACATCCACTTTGCCCCACGTGTACTTAACAAACTATCGAACATTTAAAAGCGGAACATGCTTAATATGAACTAAATGAGTACTACGTTGGACGCCAATAGACATCAATTAATATTTGAAATAATAACTACAAGAAATTATTTTATAATGACAAGAAATATTTTTGCTAAGCCACGAATACTACAATATGTGTATCAAACTTTGAAAATTACCTGTATTATTTTTTACGTTGGTCTTTAGAACTATTTATTTTTGATTAGAATCATCTATGTGTTTAGGAACTTAGTTAAAATGTTTCTGAAAAAAAAAAAGGTTTACCTAATAGTCCTAACTAATGGTATTCGTGGTAAAATTTGAACAATTTTGATCTAAATTATGAATTTTTAAAGCTATATCAATGTTGATTGCTTTATATTTTAACTCAATCCAAAGTTTTTTTCAAGTTTTGAAGATGTGCCATTATTATTGTTGTTGAGTGATGTGATTAACACTTGAACTCCTTTACTTTTGAACTTCATGTTGTTGATTTTCCAAATTCAGATTGGGTACAGATTCCTGTATATGTCCTATGCGCACTTGATCTAATTATCTAAATCCGCAACTTCGACTCAAGCATGATTTAAGAGAGATGAAGATTCCTAATGGAAGGAATTTACATACCTTATGCCGTCTGACTATTGGATGAGTTGTTTCGCTCAGTTAGTTAAGTCCAATGTAAGCATCGTATCTCCAAGGATCCTCTCGGCTGTTTGGAAAGGAAGGAAAAAAAGAAAGGAAAATGCATGTAATTCAATTAAATAAGTTTACTGTAAGTTACATTGGTGCGCTGTATAACTGTACGTTTTCGCTAATAGATTTTCACATAGTACATTTTGAAGGTTGGAGAAAACACATTACTTACATTCGGCTCAAAACCCATTGTAAAATTAATTCTTATAACTTTACATTTTAAATCAGCAACTTTCAAAATTATCTCAATTGATAAAGCATTTTCCCAAAGAGGACCTGCTTCCACTGATTATACCGATGATTTTTCTCCAGGGATACATCCACTCACGCGCATTAATTTAACCATTTATTTCAGAAACTAACCAAGCGTCAAGCTCTAACAGTTCAAATAAGCATTTTTACCCTTATTAAGATTTTTTTTGATAAAGGATTACAATATTTTACACTGTGTTGTATACGTATCTTATATATTATTTGTCTAGATTGTTTTTATGTTTCCACGCCCCCCCCCCCGAGAGCTTCCTTATTTCTTGATCTAATTCCATGATTAACCCCCTCAATAAAAGCTTATCGTGTCGGCTCCTCAATAAAAGCTTATCGTGTCGGCTATTGACGAAAAATAGACCGATGGTCTAAAAGCTGTTTTTTTATGTCAAAAAATGTTTAGTTTTTTATCGCACATTATTTTAATGAATAGCATCTGGAAACTGAGATGCAATGGTGCGGTTGGATAGAGCTGTGCACTACAAGCGCGAAGATCGTAGGTTCGATTCTTGCTTTTAATTGACTTTTTCTCCTCGGTAAATTTTGATCCAAATTTCCAAGAATCTAAACTCATGGCAGGATTTTAAACCTCCGTTGTGCTGTTACATTAAAACCAGGAAAGAAACATGGTAATTTAGTATGCATAATATTTTTTTAAAGTGCTTTTATTTGTTGTTTCCGTAATGCTTCAAAAACTACGAAAGTAAGGCATCATTTCATTTTTCTTTAAATCGACAAAAATTAAAATTTCACTTTGTGCCTGTTTTTTGATTCGTTTCCCGTTAAAAGGAAATCGAATATTAGAATTGCTGTTGTCAAGCCCGATTACTTCAAGCGGGTCAGCTAGTTCTCAGACAATTCTTTCAGTAAAAAGCGTTGTAATTTCAATTGAAATATTTAATAAGATGATTTACATGCACTCTTAAAATTAGAAATTTTGCATTTTGATTGGTTTTTGAAATGAACTATTCAATTATCAACGCACCCGTTGGAGAATGTCTGTTTTTTAGACTAAAAACCTAATCTTCTCTTACAACCCCCATCAAAACCATCCCTCAGTTGCTCTAAATTATTTTCTGTACCCGGACAGAAAACATTTTGTTTCTCTGTGAACGAAAATAAGTAGTTTTCTACTCACTAGTCAATACAATGGGCAGCTGTCACGATCCAGCGGCTATTCAAAACAGTAGCACCGCATACGTGCTTGAAGGGACTGTATCCCTGTTTCTCGTACAAAGATACCTGAGAGGGGAAAAAACTTTTATGAGGTAAATAAAATTGAGTGAAATAGGCAAAAATGATGCATTAGATGAAAAAAGATCAACTGAAATTTTGACCCGTTGAACTGTTGAGTTTGCAACGTGGTTGAATGAGCATTCAGCGATTGACACATGAATTGGATATAATGTTTGCTCATTGGCTTTAATGTTTTATTTTTCTCTCCTTCCAATTGGGCTGCATCAGAGGCCTTAACCTTTTGCAAAACTAGTATGAGCGCCTAGTATGGCATCCGGCCTTTCATTTCCCAATATTAAGGCACGGATATCAATGGCACAGACAAATTTGACACCCAGTTTCCATCAGATGGACACAATTCGCCTCGCTTCAATGCGAAACTTCACTAGGAATCTAAGTTTGACGAGTACATTTAAAGACCAAGGAATCTTTTACATGCTGCATAATCATAAACTGCAAAAAATACATTGTTATTTTTACAGTATAATGCTGAAAGCAGAGGTTTCAGTATACAATTGTAAAAGCGCAGTAATAAACTGTAAAACTAGCTATTTTACAGTTATTACTGCAAAACTAGCAATTTTACAGTTTATTACTCTAAAATTAGCAATTTAACATGTTATTACCATAAAAATATCTCTATTAAACTATAAAAACAACAGTATAATATTGGCAGCAGAGGTTCCAGTTTAAAACTAAAAATATCAGTGTAATACTGACGCAGAGGTTCCAGTTTAAAACTGTAAAATGCATTGTAATAAACTGTAAAACTACCAATTTTACAGTTTATCACTGTAAAATTAGCAATTTTTTCAGTTTATTACTGTAAAATTAGCAATTTTTCAGTTTATTACTGTAAAATTACTATACAATTAGCTGTAACCCAAAAATGTTGATTTCAGTTGACTACTTACCATCCAAGGATACATTCCATGTTTTACATATCCTCCACCAACAATTCGATCTTTGCCTTCTGGCAGGAACAAGCTTTTTCCGCAATTAGGGACTGTGAGTGGATCATAAACTGCTTTCGTTGGTCCACCTGAATAGAAACATACAGTTTGACTGTCCAAATTTTATTTTCAAAGTAAACATTCTTTTAGTTCATTAATGGCGATTTTATTAGCCAGAAAGTAGAACCATGGGAAAAAAATAAATGGATAAGTAAAGTCTTCAATTCTATAGCCACTTGGCTTTAAAAGTATGTTAATATTTTTATGATAACAATATGTGAAAAGAATAATTTTTGAACACAAACCTTTTTTTAAAATCATTAAAATGTATGAATTTTTAAGGTGTTAATAGTTTTCAACCTGGAAAAATAAATATAAAGGCACATATCGCACCCTTGCTACAAAAGTGCCACAACTCAAAAATTGTAATTTTTGAGTTATGACCGTCATTAGACGTAGTTTAAGCGTCTCTACCAATCTTCAAAAGAGCCAGAAGTTCCACTTGGAAAAATCAGCCCCAAAGGCATTATGGCGTTGTTGTTGTTCAAGATGAATAGGACCCCTTCCACTGAAATGCCATATTTGAGTTGTCGTCCAGCCATCGAAGTAACGTGCGTAACTAACAATCATAGTTTGAGATATATCGGTCTTCATATTGACAAATTCAAAAATACTAAAATGTGCCCAGTCAGCCCGGAAACAGTTTTTTGCAATTCCTGGTAAACGTAGTTTTTTGAGTTGTGGCACTTTTGTAGCAAGGGTGCAATATATCTTTTGAAATCAAAAACAAAAATTTGCATGTTTAGCCACATCATATGATTGTGTTACGCAGTAAGATTGTTTACTTTGTCTCGTTCTTCATTGTGCCAAACAGCACAAAACTCTCTGAATATAACAAGAAGTTCTGTCAATAACTAAACGAGTCTACTTTCCCGTACATCGACATCGGCATTCTAGCATCTGATCGTTATTCTCTTGATTATCTGAGACTGAAAATTATGTCAAACATACCTTTTTCGCACTTAGAGCTGATTTCTTAACGCAAAATATACCCCTCTCATCAGATGAAATAGACACGTAAAAAGTAAATAAATGAATAAATGAAGTTTTGTCGCACCTTTTAAAGAATGTAACTGTTACAGTTCTTCCGTAGAAAAATTCCTCAATCGTTTTCAAAAAAAAAAATAAAATAATAAATAAAGTACAAAGTACATCAAAACACATTTTATCAAAGAAAGAGAAAAAAAAAACACGTCCGTCCGATAAAATGTCTCGAATTTCACTTTTAATCCGTTGCAGTTGTTAAATATAAATAAAGAATAAAATGCCCTCGTGAATGAAACACTTTTGTTACAAAAAAAAATCGTCTGCCAAAAAAAAAATAATAGTAATAAATAAAATAACACAAATGAATAAATAAACAAAAAATCGTCTGCACAGTCAGTCATTTTTTTCTGAGCCTGCATTTCCGCCATGTTTGTGGAGTCGGAGTCGGAATCAGAGTCCTCACAGAAGATTATTCAGAAAAGTACTTTACAAACATTATTTATCAAAACCATTTTTTACAAAGTTAGTTTGAAGGAAATCCGACTTTAAGTTCCAGGATCAACATTCAACTTAAATTCCCCGTAGGCGCTAATGTTAAATTTTTTTTCTGAACGGTTCAATATTGAACGAAAAATGGTTCAAACCAAAAAGCGAAATAAGGGAATGAACCTCTCCGAGATCTTTCAAACAAAAAAAAGTTTATTCCATTCGGATGGTTCACTCAAAAGTTATTAGGTGGGGAAAGGTTGCTTGAACGTTCAATGTTGAACGAAAAAATGTTCAAATTGAAAATTTAAATACTGTAATGAAAGTATCCTTGCTGAGATCCTTCGAACAAAAAAAAAGTTTATTTAAATCGGACTGTTCACTCAAAAATTATTAGGGGTGACAGCTTGCTTGAGCGGTTCAATGTTGAACGAAAAATTGTTCAAATCGGAAATGTAAATACGGAATGAAGTATCCTTGATAAGATCTTTCGAACAAAAAAAAGTTTGTTGAAATCGGACTGTTCACTCAAAAGTTAGCATCGCGGACAGGTTGTTTGAACGGTTCAAAGTTGAACCAAAAATTGTTCAAATCGAAAAATCAAATATGCGGAATGAGTTGTACCTTCGCCGAGATCTATCCAACAAAAAAAAATTTGTTTCAAATCGGAATGTTCACTCAAAAGTTATTAGGGGGAAAGCTTGCTTGAACGGTTCAATGTTGAACGAAAAATTGTTCAAATCGAAAATGTAGATACAGGAATGAAGTATCCTTGAAAAGATCTTTCGAACAAAAAAAAGTTTGTTCAAATCGGACTGTTCACTCAAAAGTTAGCATCGCGAGACAGGTTGTTTGAACGGTTCAAAGTTGAAACAAAAATTGTTCAAATCGAAAAATCAAATATGGGAATGAGCTGTACTCGCCGAGATCTTTCCAACAAAAAAAAGTTTGTCCAAATCGGAATGTTCATTCAAAAGTTATTAGGGGGGGACAGACAGACAGACCGACCGACCGACCGACACTCAAATTCTCCATTTCAATACCCTACTTTCAAATTTTTAATTTTTCGATTTTCATTTTACCTTCTCGTTTCTTTTTGGCTTTTTTTTTCGGATTCGGCGATATTTATTGGACTTGGCGATATTTTTTAGATGCATTAAGCCACTTTTAATACTTTTTTCGTCTTTCTTTTATTTTTAACGGGAAAGTAGGCTAAAAAGGGCTAAATTATTGCTTACATAAAATGCTGAATGAGTGGACGTGAAGCTGCGAGGAAGATAAACAGATTGAAAATGGTAATTTACAATTGAAGAATCCAAAAGAACATGGCAAGATAAAGCGTGCAGGTAATCCTCCCACTCTGTGCGCCAGGAATGAGCAATTGAACCGTTTATTTCAAAAACCAGTCAACAGACATTTTTTTCAAAATTGAGTTATTAGTGCCATGTGATCCTTTAGGGGTAAATACACATTTTAGTACAGACAAAGAAAAAAAACGGTACTTTTATAGTATGAAGACAAGTAGCAAAATTTTGGCTTTAGTGCAAAAACCAGTCAACGGCGTCTGTTATCTGGTTTTTGCACTAAAATAGATTTTTTTGCGGCGCACCTTTGGTGTTACTGGTCTGGCTTGCTCTTGGCTGTTCATAAACGTGAGGCAGCTGCAGAGCTAATGGTACATAAAAGGAGGGCTACAAAATTTTATGCTAATTTAAAAGAAGCATCCAAGAATGAGGATAATGAAACTGCAGCCCTATGCTTTGATTACATGCAAAATTTGCCTCTCCCGAATATTCCTGTCCAGGAAATTTTTTATATGAGACAACTATGGGTAAACGTTTTCAGAATTCGTGATTTAAAAAGTAGTAAATTAAAAATTTACCTTTATCATGAAGGAGAAGGTAATAAGGCCCAAATGAGGTATGAAGTTTTTTACTACACTACATACAAATCGAGATACCTGTAACTGTAAAAAAGCTCATCCTTTTGAGTCACGGACTATCAGGCCAAAATAAAAACCATACGGTTGTAAGATTTCTAATGAATCTTTGTGACAAAGGACGTTTTGATGAAATCATTCACAACTTTTCTGTTCGTCGACATTCATTCTCCCCATGTGACAGAGACTTTGGATCTATAAAAAGAGTCATAAGATGGGTTGATAGAATTTATACTCCAGATGAGTATAGTGAACTTATTTTGAAGGCTAGTAAAACAAGTCGTTTTACCATCCATATAGTTACACCGAAAGATATTTTTAATTTCAAAACGTGGTGGCCACGGTATTATAAAAAAATAACCCTCTCAGATGAAACCTCAGGAAGAGGTATTCCTAAAGATGAAAAAGATATTTTCAAAATATCAACTTATAAGCAGTTCATTTACAATAACAGAAGTCATGGGAGAGTGGTGGTAAAGCCACATATTGATGGATTCGTTGAGTCTAAATTTTCACTTCTAAAAAACAAAATCTCCCAGAATTGCCTACTGAAAGGGCATATCCTTCAGGAAAGGTGAGAATTTCTTTTTCCTTGATATAAACTTACATCTTATGCTCAACCTTATCAACTCTCGTTTCATATTTTAGTTTAACTTTTTTATTTTGTCGTTATCGTTATAGGTTCCTATTAATGTAAAGAAAATTCGAGATCTAAACAATCTCAACCAATATCTAATTGGATATGAAAATTTCTACACCAGCATTTTGAATTGGCCAACTACTAATAGTGAAAACATAGTCGAAATAGTTTGCGATAACGAATAGCTATCTCTCCAGGAACCAAAATATGACAAAAAATACCTTATATAATAATGTAATTAGTAGGTGATAAATAAAAATATAATGTTTTTCCCTAACATTCTCATTTTTACTTCAAGATATTACAAAAATTGAGAGCAAAGCTCTGAAAATACGCGTGAACGATTAGTTTATTGCAAAAAGCAGTCAACTACAAAAGTTTTAATAATTTTTTTTGCACTGAAGATAAGACGTAAGAAAATATTTTTTTGTCGGTAAAGTATCCAAATGAGGTCTACTTTAAGCCTAAAAAAATAGCAACACCTAAATAAAAACCAGTAGGTTGTTAAACAGTTTTTTTCGTTTTTCTCAAAACAACAAATTTGTCTGTTGACTGGTTTTTGAAATAAACGGTTCAATTGTCCATCAAGTTTGCTTGATAAAACAGCTCTACTCAAATCAAAAGAAATAAATGCACTATGCAGTAGCCAAACAGTGCGTAACGTTTTGCGAAAGAAATCCACTGTTAGATATGCTAAACTACAAAACTTTCGAAAGAAGCATCGATAGGAATTCAAAATTCAATAAAAAAAATACGTTTCTTTTGGATCTGGATGGAAATTTATCTTATTTTCTGATGGAAAATAATAAATTGGACGGGCCAGATGGTTTTTATCCATTAGTGGTATGACTTGCGAAAATACAAGTCTTTTTTTTGAACGACAATTGGGAGGCAGTTCTGTGATGGTATGGACAGGCTTTGAAGTCAATGTAACATCACCAAAAGTGTCCATTAGAGATAGTTTGAATTCATCTGCTGATGTGCTAGTTGAAAATTTGTTACCTGAAGTACCTCGAATGTTAGGTGGTGATTAATTTGTCTCAACAAGACAATGCAAATTGCTATGAGTTGTATGTATCACGTTCATGGCTCGAGTTCAATTATTCGTAAGAGCTGTGCGGTAAGCTGTAAGAGCACGGCTTTGTCTGAGTCATGTCTTAAAAGACAAACTGTTCAGATGCGAATTATTTTTCGGTAGCAATCGGTAATTAAATAAAGATTCTAATTGAATGCAATTGCTTCATGGCTTTATTTAGCTGTCTTAATTCTTACTTACCCACGACGAACTGTCCAGCACAGAGGAACACGAGGACACACAGTATCCTGAATTCAGAAAAAAATAGCAATCATTAATACATAATACACATGTATCTTCTAACATATCTTTAGTTGGATTCATACTGAACAAATACTGTCGTCCCCGCTTAATCGGGTAACGGATAAACGAATACCCCGCTTATACGAATAAAACATCCTGGAACGGTGCCATAGACGCAATGTTAAAGGTCCCCGCTTAAACAAATACCCCGCTTAATCGAATAGTATTTCTTGGAACCGACGGTATTCGTTTAAGCGAGGCCGATAGTACTTACATCAACTTATATTTTACTGGCTCTATGTAATGTTAAAGATGTAAGTTAATTGTTAAGTGGGGGGAGGGGGTGAATTGAATTAGTGGTCTGTTCCGACCACAGAGCGACTAAACGGTTAAAAAAAAGGAAACCAATATATCTGTCGATCACTACCGAATCACTACCCCACAAAATAAATAAATGCACTAAAAGTGTACAACAAATGGGTAAAATCCTTTCAAAATCAAGATACCTTTATGAAATATAGTATTAAAAACAATACTTTTCATTAATTAATGTATTTAGCATTATTGATTCAAATTTATGAAATTTTTTTGAAATAGAAAAATATAGGCCAACATAATATAGAATTTTCATAAATGCAGTGTAATGTAGTTGTTCGTTTAAGAACAAAAAAAAAAAAAAAAAAAAAAAGGGGAGGAAAGAAAACTAACCTCCCCCCCTTTTCTTTTGGAAAATAAGAAGTGTGAATAAAAAAAAAGATTATAATTTCCATTCATATCATGACTAAATTTGGACGTTTGTATTCCTAGCCTTTATTATAGTTGTAAATAAAGTTATTAATTAGAAAGACACTCACCCAAACATCTTCAGTCAAATGGTGATTACTGGGGAATGGTGTACCAACTTCTATTTTTCTTCCATATAAATATTTTGAATCGAAAATTAACTCTGCCAAATCTCAGATATGTTTTCGTGTAATCAATAAATTCTGGTTATCAGTTGGAATTTTTCCCTCACAGTGACACCTGTTACTGTTATACAGTTTCCTTGATTGTGAATTATGCTCATAATTTAAAAATAGATTTTTCAAATGAATCTTTCGAAACTGAAATGCAGTACCAAACACTCTCTACTTCAAATAGAGTTTTACAAGAGTTTAAGTTGAATTTCAGCATTCAACTTTTTAACATTTGGCACTCTTAAGGAGCATGGACTTTCGTTTACAGCGTTTTAGTTCAATGACTTAATTAAAAAAAAAAAAAAAAAGAAATTTTATTGTTTGCTTCTTAATAAGGTGCCATAAACGACAAAAATGCGATTTCCGTAGCGGATGCAAATAGATCGAGGGTTTTAAAACGTAAGCGTTAAAAGTATAAAAACGAATTTGAGTAAAATTACTTAATGATTACATGAACGAATTTAAGTAAAATTACTTAAGAGTTGAATATTATATAGCCATGCGATAACCGTTTCATTAGTAATCATCGACGTGGTTAAAGCAAAAATAAAATTAAACTGGCGATTCAAATTTTAAATGTTTGACATTTTGATTCTCGTAAAAGACACAGAATTTTACTCAAAAAATTTATAATTTTGATAAAAAGAAAAAGAAATTTTCTTAATTTGCCTTCTAACCAAGGGGTGGTAAGCATAAAAAAAAAAAAAAAATGGATTTTCATATCGGATGCAAAGTGATTGCAATTTTAAAAGTGAAAGCATTAAAACGTTAAAAAAATAAATAAAATAAACTAAAATAATTTTTGTACGGTATTTAAATAGGTCTACACGATGAGTATCATTAATAAATTATTATCGACGTAACCGCCGAATATTTGGAGTACGAAAAAATGTTTTGGAGATTAAAGAAAATATCCGAACTCCTTTGTAATAAGAGCGTCAAGGTTGAATTCGTAAATTTTTCAGAATTTCAATGAAAAATAAATGAATTTTGAGTTTTTTCTAATTTATTTGAATGGAGCAGTTATTTTGCAAGAAAAGCTGCAGAGGGAACAGCGCGGTTCTTCGGTGCGTTCCATCAAAAAAAAAAAAAAAAAAAAAAAAAAAGGAAAAGAAAGAAAAGCGTGTGGTATAGTGCTTGTGTGTCTAGTTAAGCTGCGCGCATGCACTTTTCGGGCGCTTGCCCGCCTACTACTTATATCTCAGTTGCACACAGAACCGGTTTCTCAGGCACTGTTAAAAATTCAAGAAGCTTTTATGGTAAATGTTACTGTGAAATCTGTACCTCAGAACCAGACTAACGTAAGTCCATTTTCGTCATTTTTCGGTAGAGGGGAAAAACGATTGTCGAATACATCGTTTTTCCCCTCAACTGAAAAATGACGAAAATGGACTTACGTTAGTCTGGTTCTGAGGTACAGAAATGTAGCGTTTACCGTACAGAAATTTTTTACAGTGAATTGTACCGATAAAAAAAATGCGATTGCAGCGCCAATTGATCACCACGTGACCTGTGAGATGCAGATAACACCCTATTTCCGCACTCCTGATGTGTCGCATCTGGTACCTTGGATAGTAAAGCAGGTTAAAAAAAATGGGTCCCGGGTTCGATCCTTGTCGTTCGTATCTCGCGCTTTTTAATTCTTGCTTTCTCTTCCGTAAAATTTTACAGTAAAAAAATATTTTACGGTAAAAGTTCCTGGCAACATGGATGCCAGTACCTTTTACCGTAAAATTTCAGGAAAATTTCTAACAGTGTGGTGATCTATGATTTACAAGGCGATTCTTGTTCGGTTCGAATTTCTTCTTTTGCCGTTTTTGACCAGTCACGTGAACGAAATTTCATGAAGCAGATATATTCATTACACGACTGAAATAAAAACGATAGCGAAGTCAAATTCAAGGTATACGAGTACTTTCGGAAAGTAATCTGTTATTAGTTTCTCTGTTTTTCTATTAACAACTTAAACTTAAACCTTTAAAAAAAAGTTTTTTGCTCATATTCATTTTAATCATCTGGCGCTTTTACATATTGAGAGTTCAGGTTTCAAATTGAAGCTGAAATACTATTTCCTCTTTCACTTTCATCCTTTAATCCTTATCTTAGTACCAAATGTCTTGAGTTTCAACTTCACACGATATTGCAAGGAGGAAAAAAAGGTGATTTTTACTGCGATATGATTTTTTGACCCGTTTTAAAGTAGACCCTCATTATATCGCGGACATTGGGAGGTACTTTTCTACCCGCTTTATAACATAATCGCTGTACAACGAATTTATTTTCTGTCGAATGTACATAAACGACTGTAATAAAATACAAAACATTATTGAAAGACTTCATTGCATATAGAATGTTTTAATAAACTGCATTTAAATGAAAATAAGAACAAAAGAACCGTAATTATAGTCTTTGTAGCCTGGAATGTTAGAAAAAAAGACAGGTAATGTAGATTTCCCCATTATATGAAAGAGCTTACAGTGATAAAGTGTTAGCCTATTGTAAACGATGGTCACGGGATACTATATTAACTTGAATGATGGAAAAATTATTTTAAAGTATATTTCTTAAAATATCGGGTGACACAACGGTACTTACAGTACAAGTGATTATGATGCTATATCGAGGTTCTGCACATCGGGGCTATACTGTATTTAATTCTGATTTGAGAGAAAGTTTCTCTTTACTTAAAAGTATTATGGATAAAATATTGAAAGAAAAAATTATTAAGCACAACGTGCACTCTACACAAATTGTCTCGGGGATCTTGTTGCGGTATCATGTCGGGTTTTCTAACATGTAATTTGATACTTTATCTATTCAATCGAGACTCTATCATTCAATCATCACATCAAATAAAATTGAATAGCATATCATTGCCTCTGTGTTGCGAATCTATGAAATTAAAATCACGTCATTATATCGTGCGTGTATTATATCTAAATTATAATTAGTTGAAATTTAACCACCCAGACTTTCGACAACTATAATAAAAACTACTTAATTAAATATTTCGAGTATTAATGAACTTACGTTGACATAATCCCAAATTAGCTTTAATGAAATCTATCTAGAAAAATCTTCCCATGGCTTAATGCGCATTTTCTTTAACTCAACTACAACTGTTTCATTTTAAAAAATCTAGTTATAACATTTTTACACTTAAAAGAATAGAAAGTTCTTTAATCTAAAAGAGTTACTCATACCCACTAAACTCATCTATAACTGTAAACCTAATAGCGTTCGAACCAGGTAAGAATTTCAGAGAGATGCAATCGAAATTCTCCTAATCTTCTGCTTCTAAAAGTATTTGTTATCTCTCTTGCTTGCGTTGTCATGGCAAAAAGAGAGATTTTTCTATTTTACTGCTATACTCTCTCAGTTGGAGTGGAACATCAAATTACAAATGACTTACGTAAGAGAATTTTCCCACGATGCGATATTGAAAATATCAGAGAAATGGAAGCATAGTAGCAATTTATTTGAGAGAAAAAAAATGTTATAAATCGCGCAGAATGCAATTTTATGAACGTGTTAAGCTTTAGCCAATTCACTGACAAAGTTTATAGATTGTAGCATATTTTTTTCTAAAATATGATCTTAACACATTGGAATGCTTCAGTGGTTGTAGTAGACGAGTCAGAAGTTTAAAAAATACAGGAGAAATAACTGCATCACTATTACGTAGATGAACATTGCGTGACAGGAAAAATAATCATTATAATAAGAGTATATATATGTGGGTTATAAATATTGAGAGATAAAAGTTAAAGTTAATACAGTAAAAACTAAAGTAATGTCTGTGGGTCGACACTGTAAAAAATGAATGTTGTTTTCACAGTATAACGCAGCTAATTTTACAGTAATAAACTAAAAATTGATAACTCTATAGTAATAAACTAAAATTTCTCATTTTGCAGTACTAAACTGTAAAATTGCTAATTTTATAGTTTATTACCGTGCATTTTACAATTTTAAACTGGAACCTCTGCTGTCAGTATTTTCTGTTATTTT
This sequence comes from Uloborus plumipes, assembly GCA_038373865.1. NCBI lineage: Eukaryota > Metazoa > Arthropoda > Arachnida > Araneae > Uloboridae > Uloborus > Uloborus plumipes. The sequence goes on from JAXGGA010009836.1 coordinate 20,577, forward strand.
TACAGTATAATACAGCTAAATGTTACGGCAATAAACTGTAAAATTGCTAACTTTACAGTAAAAAATTGCAAAATTGCTAGTTTTAGTTTATTATTGTTCATTTTACAGTTTTAAATTGGAACCTCTGCTGCCAGTAGTGTACTATTAAAACAACAGTTCATTTTTGCAGTGAAGACGCTTATTGATGCAACTTTTAAAATACGTGTGAAAGTTTCCAAATAGGTTTCTCTCAAGTCTCTAAACACTGATGTGCGTCAAACATAACTGTTAGTAATGTGAATCGTTTATAGAAAATTCAATTCGGAGTAGCGGTAAACATAAAACGGTAGTATAGTATAGTTGTAACAGAAGAAAACAATGCAAAAAGACTATTTATCATCTTTATTGTCCAAACGAAAATTCTAAGAAAAATGCACCAATGAATATACAGTAGGGTAGACCGAAAAAATCGAATTTCTACAGAGCATTTAGCCTTAGTGCGGAAAATTTGTGACTCCCCAACACTGGTAACTGAGCAAAATTTCTTGACTCTGAGTCAATGCCTTCTGCTCTGGCAAGAGATTTGAAGTTTAGAGATTTTTGGGAAAAATCGAAAAAAGAGAAACTGTACAAAATATTTAAAAATCCACGGATAAGCTTTAATGAGGAAAATTTGTGACTTCCTAACACAGGAGTACCCCCCGTGCACACCCCTGGCTTTAACTAAGGTTTTATAGTTTTTTAAATAATTCTTTTATGTTTTTGTGTTCCAGTTGTCAATTACTGGCTGATCACCGGACATAAGGTTGTTTCTATTGACAACATGATTGAATGCGAAATGTATTTCAGAAAAAAAAATACTTGATAATGATAGCAGTTGTAATTAATTATTTTGTTCATTGTGATTCAACAAAAAATATTTTGAATAATATTTTATTGAAAACTCAGTAAAGCTCTCCTTCCATTGTTTGTACTGAATGAGAAAAACAGATTTTTTTATTTACTATTTTGTTGTCAAGACAACTGGCGTGTGGACGTCTTGCTAAATGTGATAGTGCAATTGCTAGATGAAGTCAAATTCAACAAAATATCTAACGCAAAAAAAGTGAGAAGAAGGACGAAAACTAGGTTTTGAGAAAAAGGGAGATTTTAGACAACGCGTCTTTGTAAGTAAATTTGAACATGCTAAATTCAATCCCGATTGAGTTTCGTCCTGTCTTTTTCACTTTTTATTTTCACGGCCTTATTCACTATGAATGCAAGATAAGGAATGTACTAAATCCATTTTCATGTTTTTTATACATAAATGAAGTGCAACATGTCTGCATTTCCCTGCTTTTATTCTACTTCTTGTATTTCGAGTACTCTGACAAATATGATCAGCAAACTCTCTTTTCCAGCTCTTTTTACTTAGTATTACAGTGGATGCTTCGCCTTCGTATGTGTGTCCGTATGCAAGAAATAAAGAAATTAATCAGAAACATCTCAAAAGCATATCAGATTCTGCCACCGCCAGAGAAGCTGAAACTTAAAAAACATCTACTACTTGTTGCAGTTGTTTTCAATACTTTCACAACGGTCAGATTCTGGCTAGAAACATCAAGGGAGAAGTACACAAGTACACTGAAGTGACAAAAGTCATGGGATACCTCTTAATATCGTGTCGGCCCTCCTTTTGCCCGGCGAAGTGCAACAACTCGACGTGGCATGGACTCAACAAGTCGTTGGAAGTCTTCTGCAGGAATATTGAGCCATGCTGTCTCGATAGACGTCCATAATTGTGAAAGCGTTGATGGGGCAGGATTTTGGGCACGAACAGACCTCTCGATGGTGTCCCATAAATGCTCAATGGGATTCATGTCGGGCGATCTAGGTGGCCAAATCATTCGTTGGAATTGTCCAGAATTTTCTTCAAACCAATTGCGAACAGTTGTGGCCCGGTGACATGGCGCATTGTCATCCATAAAAATCCCATCGTTGTTTGGGTACATGAAGTCCATGAATGGCTGCAAGTGATCTCCAAGTAGCTGCACATAAGCATTTCCAGTCAATGTTCGGTCCAGTCGCACTAGAGGACCAAGTCCATGCCATGAAAAAACAGCCCACACCATTACGGAGCCACCACCAGCTTGAACAGTGCCTTGCTGACAGTTTGGGTCCATGGCTTCGTGGGGTCTGCGCCACACTCGAACCCTACCATCGGCTCTTACCAGCTGAAATCGTGACTCATCGGACCAGGCCACGGTTTTCCATTCATCTAGGGACCAACCGATATGCTCACGTGCCCACGAGAGTCGCTGCAAGCGATGTCGTTCTGTCAGTAAAGGCACTCGAGTCGGTCTTCTGCTGGAATAGCCCAAGAAATCCAAATTTCTCCGCACAGTTCTAGCAGACACGTCCATTGTACGTCCCACATTGATTTCTACGGTGATTTGACGCAGTGTTGCTTGTCTGTTAGAATTTACGACTCTTTGCAGACGTCGCCGGTCTCGATCTTTAAGTGCAGGCGGTCGACCACTGCGCTGTCCATGGTGGGATGTTATGCCTGAAATTTCATACTCTCGGCACACTCTTGACACAGTGGATCTGGGAATGTTGAATTCTCTAACGATTTCCGAAATGGCATGACCCATGCGTCTAGCTCCAACTAACATTCTGCGTTCAAAGTCTGTTAATTCACGTCGTGCGGTCATCATCACGTTAAAACCTCTTCACATGAATAACTTGAACAGAAATGAAAGCTCTGTAAAAGCACTGCGCATTTATACCTGTTCTATGCGATGCTACTGCCATCTGAAAATTTGCATATTGCTATCCCATGACTTTTGTCACTTCAGTGTATATTTGGTACAGACCTTATCCGTCAATTTTTGCAGGCTAAATTGATGTTCGATGTACCAGATGTGTTTATTATGCTGTTCTGCTGCATGTGCATCGTTTTCAAACTCATTTTGGACTACTATGCATTACTTATAAGTAAGCATCGACTCATGCATGCACGAAAACTAAGCCCTGATGACTTATTGCTGATTTATAATAAAATTACTGACGTATTTTTCGCTGTTAGGAATGAATTTGAAAATTCATTGGGGTTAGTTCTTATCACATTTTTTTCCGAACTGTTTTCTAAAACACTGATGATTGTATTTGGGACGATGGAAGTACATATGGACTTTAACTTTCAAGTTCTCACTGCAGTTTCTTTTCTTCGGTTGATATTGGTGCAATGTTTCATTTCTTCACTTATCGATGCAGTTGAAAGAGTAGAAATGGCTGCCCATTCCCTCCCGATGGACAAAAAGAGTTCGATTAAGGTATTGCGGTTGTGCGAGAAAATACGTAATAGGCGGATAGAGTTTCGTCTTTTAAGGACTATACCGTTGGCAAGAAAATTTTTTTGGACTACGTTTGGTACTTTATTTACGTATGGGATAACAATTGCAACCTTTGGCGAAAGACGGTGCTTTGAAGAAGACGAAAATATGGACATATATCTTGCCACAAATGTTTCTGAAGTTTTACTTTGAATGTCTCTGATTAAGGCTTAAATTTTTTTTTTCGTATGTTGACATGTTTTATGAAATGAAAGAAGAATGGCTCATATTAAAAGAACCAGTAGCATGCTAACGCTTTTACGAAAAATTCTTCATACCGTTTACGAGAATACTGTATCTTTTAAATTAAGTAAAGTAGTCTATTCTTTTAAGCGACTTTCCGCAAATTTTAAACAGTATTTGTTTAATAGTTGGTCAACCTGTAATATAGTTTTAGTAAAGGTACATGTTGTTCTTTAGTAACGCTGTCAATTTTGCTAAAAAAATAGCTGTATTGTTACTAGACAAGTTTATGCGATCACATTTTCCCAGAAGTTTTCTAGTAGCACGTACTACAGTTTTTTTCTATAGTGTAATGAGGAAATAGCTTTTTTCTTAAGTAATAAGAAGGAGCTGTAAAGTTACTAGAAAAGCTTTTGAAATTCCAGTTTCCCAGAGGTTTTCTAGTAGCACTTTCTGCAGTTTTTTTCTATAATATGATAGGGACATAGCTTCTTTCTTAAGTAATAAGAAGGAGCTGTAAAGTTACTAGAAAAGCTTTTGAAATCCGAGTTTCCCAGAGGTTTTCTAGTAGTACGTACTGCAGTTTTTTTTCTGTAGTATGATAGGGACATAGCTTCTTTCTTTAGTAATAAGAAGTAGCTGTAAAGTTACTAGAAAAGCTTTTGAAATCCCAGTTTCCCCGAGAATTTCTAGTTACACGTACTAGAGTTTTTTTTTCTATAGTGTAACAAGAATATAGCATTTTCCTAAGTAATAAGAAGGAGCTGTAAAGACACTGGAAAAGTTTATGAAATCACAATTTCCTAGAGGTTTTCTAGTAGTACTAGTTCTTTTTTACACTGTAGTAAGGATGCATCTTTTTTCTAAAGTAATAAGAAGGCGCTCTATCGTTACTAGAAAAGTTCATGAAATCCCAGATTCCTGGATATTTTCTAATAGTATTGCAGTATTTTTGACCGTATGATCTATGTATTATGAACTTCAAATGCTGAGTTTGGGCCAAAATGTTCTGTCTAATCTTCGCTTCGAAAAGCCATCATATTTCCTCTAAAGCGATTGTTCAAAAATGATGTCACGCTTGGAGGAGTTCGTGAGTTTGTAACAAGGGAGAGAGAGGGGCAACAAAAAGTGGCGCATTATGATTTTTTTAAATGAGAATTTGCATTTAAAAAACAGTGTGGCATGTGACTAGGGGGGGGGGAGGGGAGGGTCAAAAATGTTGAAAAAAAGTGACAACATTTATATTTGTGTGTGTGTATTTGTTTGTTTCAATTGTGGTTGCGTATTAGTTACTAACCATTTGCAGATCTGTTGCATTCCCTGAGACTGGCAATTATTCTTTCATGTGGCATTAATCGGAGAAAGTCACTGCCACGATAACTTTGACGCTAAGTTTTCCCACTAGATGGAGGCACCTTTAAAACATTTTTTTCGGTGCAGAACCAGAGTATAGGATCCGCTCCTATGGCTCCTGGGTCAGAAAAAATTTTCACGCTGTAAATTTTTTTAAAAAAAATAAAATAATGCTCTAAAAATCGCACGTTGCACTCAAGTTTTAAAGCAGGTCTTCAGCCAAAAAAAACAAAATTGTGGCTGATTCTTATGTCAAATGACCCCCTATTTCCAAATATGACCTCAGTTTCCCCCCTCCACCCCCTCTTTCCAGAGAGCGCCCCAGAGTCATTTTACTAATTCGGAGGGGAAAAGTACATTACGTAACCCGTTAACATAATTCCAAAAGGCAACAGAGGTTCAAAGTTCAAAATCATGTACATGTGTACCAAAAATATAAATTAGGGCGGTATACCCCCCCCCCTTTGTTGAAAACAAATTAATTTGTTTTCAACAAAGCGAAATTATTTCAAACATATAAATCAAAGAAAGTCGTATACTCTGATTTTACACGGAAAAAAAAGGTTTAAAACGTCTCTTAGAAAAACAGGAAAAGAAGGTTTTTTTTTTTTGGGGGGGGGGTATACCGCCCTAGTTTATATTTTTGGTACACATGTACATGATTTTGAACTTTGAACCTCTGTTGCCTTTTGGAATTATGTTAACGGGTTACGTAATGTACTTTTCCCCTCCGAATTAGTAAAATGACTCTGAATTGGGGGGGGGGGGGCGCTCTCTGGAAAGAGGGGGTGGAGGGGGGAAACTGAGGTCATATTTGGAAATAGGAGGTCATTTGACATAAGAATCAGCCACAATTTTGTTTTTTCTTTTGGCTGAAGACCTGCTTTAAAACTCGAGTGCAAAGTGCGATTTTTAGAGCATTATTTTATTTTTTTTTAAAAAATTTACAGCGTGAAAATTTTTTCTGACCCAGGAGCCATAGGAGCGGATCTTATACTCTGGTTCTGCATCGAAAAAAATGTTTTAAAGGTGTTTTTAAAGAAACTAGAATAAAAAGATCGTTTTTGGTGATTTTTCAAATATTTTGGGGGGCTACGCCCCCCCAAGTTCCCCGATTTTTTCTCGGTGCTCATGATTTTAAACTTTGAGTCTCTCTTGACCTCCAAAAAAATTTAGGGGTGAATATAAGGCTCCTTTCCCCTCCAAAAATATATAATAGCTCTGAAACTAAGGAAAAATGAAAAAAAAGGGGGGGGGGGCGTTTTTAAAAAAAATTGGTACGTGATGGGGGATAACGGGGGTCATATTCGGATTCAGGGGGTCATTTTACATAAGAATCTGCCTTCAAAATGCCAGACGCATTTTCAAGGTTTTTTTTTTGTCGAACAGTGTAATTTTGGAAAAAAATAGAACCGACTTCAGTTGGAAATTGCTCTAAAAAGTAAAAAATAATTTTTTTCTTTGAACACCATCGAAACTACTTTTAAACATAAGTTTTGAAGTCGGCGCAAAAACAATGTATAGAATCATACGCAACTATAATTCAACTATATAAATTTTAATAGATCCAGATTCTTTAAAAGCATTCGCATACATTTTATTCATTACCACACATTCGTGTAATGGTACAAATATTCTGCTTTTAATTTTCAATGGTTTCTCCGAAAAATGTTGGAAAAATATAGTTAAATATCATTTGACCTATCGTTTTTGCGCCGACTTCAAAACTTATGTTTAAAAGTAGTTTTGATGGTGCTCAAAGAAAAAAATTATTTTTTACTTTTTAGAGCAATTTCCAACTGAAGTCGGTTCTATTTTTTTCCAAAATTATTTTATTTTATTCTTTTTAGTGTAAGTGTACTTATGAAATAAGGTAATGTTTCCATTACGGAACTTCACCTAATTTTCTTAAGTAAATGCTCCATAAAATAAACTGAAAAAAAAAAAAAGGAAGAAACTATCAACGCGTCTAAAATTATAAACGATTGACACTATCTTTGTTATTCTCCGGTATTTATTTGTGTACTAGCTTAATCAAAGCCATTTAAATAGCAACGGTTTGTCAACTAATTTATATTTCAAAGTAATTCTAGTTTCTCGTTGTTCATGAGATTTTAACACATACTACGTACGTTACCGCTAATGAGTTTCATGTTAGATTTAGTTAAGCCTTGGTTCAAATTTTTCATCATGATTACTATTAATATTGCTGTTGCGAGGCAAAAAATTTTTGCAACGATGGATTGAAAATTTAATCATTTAATGGGGAAATGACATGAAATTTACTGTTTTCCATTTTTCCTCTCATGTGTATTTTTTGTTGGAAATGCATTCCTCAATCAAGATATTGAACAAAATATTTAATCGGCAAGCAGTTAAACGCGTTGTGAAAAATTCGTGATCTAAATTATATTTCATATTAAAAAAAAGTTGTTATCCTTGAATGCGTTGCCCAAATCAGAGTCAGTAACAAAAAAAAAAAAAAAAAAAAAAAAAAAAAAAAAAAAAAAAAAAAAAAAAAAAAAACTCTTAAAATTTGTAAAATGTAAATTTTACAAATTTTAGAAAATTGGAGTGAAATAAAATGCTGCTTTTTTTTTTTTTGCCCTCAAAACATGTTTTAGAAGCCCTTAAAGTTATCTTACTCGTAGAAGTAGGGTATTATTTGTTTTGGGAGTAGTTACAGAAGAAATTTTAACTGATGGCACAAAATATTGAAAAACGTATTTCAAAATGAAATAATGAGAAAATGAAAAAGCAACCGAATAATGATTAAACCTTGAACGATAAATGACGAATAATTCCTGTGCAATTAGCCTTCAAGTCACACATCGTTTTATAATGTAGTAGAGTAGGACGACTAGTGAATGAACACTTCCAATGAATGAACACACGTTTTGTTTTTGCAAAAAAAAAAAAAAAAAAAAAAAATTTTGATGAATCAGCAGAAGTAACTTCTTAAGAACTACAAGAATTGCAACTGTTTAAAGATTAAAGAAAAAAAGACTTGTATGTACAAGAATTTATTAAAACATTTGAATTTAAAAAGATGACAGATAAATACGTGAGAAGAAACAGTTCCCATCAGTTCAATTTCAATAATCAGGTTCGAAATAAAAGAGAGATAACTACGCTGTTTCTGTTTTCTTGGACAATGTCTAAGGCTTGATTATTTTCGTCATCCAATCCCGAAAATGTGATACTTTGGCATAGACTCCAGGGTATCCAGGGATCCCACATCCTCTGCCAAAGGAAGTCACTCCAAACAAAGTGGCAGTGCCATTGCTGTCGACTTGGATCAGAGGTCCTCCGGAATCGTTCTGCCAAGAGAAAAGTACACAGTTGACAAAAAGCAGGCATATACTTGAAGCAATGCACCAAAGTCCCGGTAATGACACACTGAGACTGCAGTTTTGTCCTTGTTGCGGTCGCAAGGCTTTCATGGACGGATTCAAGGGGCGGGCGATGGGGGCAAACGTCCTTCCAATTGAGAGATTTTACCGACAGCTTTTCGACATTGAAGTTCCAAAAGTGTTTTTCAGATAATATTCCGTGAATTTCATGAAGCTCTTGATCGGAAATGTTTCGGAGTTGAAGCCTTAAAAGCGCAGTTGTGGCCTATCTCTTATGATATAAGGAGGTTCGGAAGGGTGAGGTTCTTTACCTCAAAATTTTCGAAGTTAGGGTTCTAAAAATGGAACTTTACCGTTGGGGTATTTGAGGGTAAAGAGGCTCCAGAGCCTTCCATCGCACAGTTTTTAAAATTGAAGTCTTAAAAACGCGATTTTAAGCAACTTTTGGTAACATTGCAGGTAGGAATGAAGTCGAGGCGTTTCCCTCTGCTACTTTTTCCAAACTGCAGTTTCTGAAATGAAATTATAAGCGATCTTCGACGATGGTAAATAAGGAGGGAGGGGGGAAAGTTATGGTGGAGAGACTCTCTTTAAGTCGTTCCCCCTCCCAATTGAAGTTTAAAAACGTTATTTGCCCCCTTCCTTGAAGGAATCCTGGGTCCGTCCTTGTAAGCCTTGCCCTGCAGGTTCGTCCTTGTTATACACTGTTAAAACTACAGGTTGCACAATGCACCTTTAAGGGAGAAACGTTGTAGCACCAGCGGCACCCCCTGAAGGGAGACACTCGATTCTCTGTGGCACCCCCGAAGGAGCCATTTGGCTCCTTAGTATGCCATGGGTTACCGATGGGCTGCCATAAGACACCATAGGGTGCCACATGGAGTAAAATGGCAACTTCAAAGTGCCATATGGAATCAAGTGGCACCCCTTAGGGTGTGCCTCTGGTGCTACAATGTTTCTATTTAAAGGTGCCTAGAGCAACCTGTAGTTTTAACAGTGTAGGACCATAACAGTGGTCTCAACAATGTCAAGAAATGTTTCAAATATCCTTACCTGACAAGTGTCCTTCTGTGCTGATCCTGCACAAATCATCATTTCCAAAATTATGCCATCATAAGCCTTGTCACAAACTTTTCTATCAACGAAGGGTATCGTTACGTGCTTCAATGTGTCTGAGTTTACTCCCCCTATGAAAAAGATAACAAGTCACTTCATTTTCGTCTTAGAAGCAACTCTGCTGGCATTTTATTTCCGTTATCTGTAAATTATCTTTATTACTAGTTTTGTTAATCCATATGGATTAAATGTCGTAACTTGTGCTTTATAATTATTGATATAGAGGTTGCTATACTGGAAAAGATACGCTGTTGTTTTTGCAATATTATACTGGTAGCAGAGGTTCCAGTTTAAAACTGTAAAATGCACAGTAATAAACTAAAACTAGCAGTTTCAGTTTATTACTGTAAATCAGCAGTTTTACAGTTTAATACCTCAAAGTTAGCTGTGTTACACTGTAAAAACAACAGTATAATACTGTCAGCAGAGGTTCCAGTTTAAAACTGTCAAATGCACGGTAATAAACAGTAAAATTAGCAATTTTACAGTTTAATACTATAAAGCAGCAGTTATACAGTTAATTAGTGCAAATTTAGCGATTTTACAGTTTATTACTCTAAAATTAGCAATTTTTACAGTTTGTTACTATAAAATTAGCTGTATTATACCGTAAAAATAACATCTGTTTCTTACAGTGTATTAACATTTCGATATATATTTATGGGAAAAAAAAACAAATACTGATTGACTTAAAATGCACTCACTACGTCCGAAAGAACACTCGTCGGCGGAAAGTAAATCAGGTGACTAACTGCACATCCTTGATTATTAGTCTTCGTTTAGTATGATATTTAGACTGAATAAAAATCTGAAAATTTTAACTGAAACTTATAATTTTCAGAAATATGAAGTAACCACTTGGCTGGTATTCGCGATCGCAAAACTTTTCAGTTTTCAGACAGGAATTTAAATTATTATCATTATTGAAATCCTTTTCACTTGTTACAATGCTTTTATCATACTTTTTCAGCCTGGAGAAGATGGGTAAGTACGTTTCAACAGTAACGGTTATTCAGATAAGCTTTTAATGGTTTGTTTAATTAACAACAAATATTTGGTACCCTGAATACGTCGCGACAGTCTTAGCCAGCTCCTACATCATCCCAGCGGCTATAAAATACACTTCAAAGCTGTATATTCAATAACGGCATTTAAAAATATTTTTGCTTCAAAAAAAAAAAAAATAATAATTAATTTAAATTATCATTTAAAAAAAACTAAAAAATACGCTTTCAGAGTTAATAAAACTATGCTTCTGAAGTCGTTCTGAGAAAATTTTAAAATATAAAAGTCACGTTTGACAAATATAAAAGTAATATACCTTATACTATCATTAATACTGAAGTTTAAATTATATTTCAAGAATCTCTAACTGATTTCCCTCTGCTTTTCAAAACTATAAAATATCCGCTAAGTTTACATGCACTCATAATACATCAACATGTAATATAGTTTAGCCCTTTAGTATTAACAATAGTACTAGATATATTACTTTTATATTTATAAAGAGCATTAATTTTATCTTTTATTCAAAGTTACATACATACATACAAACAAACAAACGAACAAACCAACATGTGAAACCAATAAAAGCGTATTGAAAAAAAATACATTTCAAACCAGAATTAAATATTTACAAAATCTTACACGATCTTTCATGTCCCCATCCAGTAACAACACCTAGTCCTTCTGGATCGTCGGTGTTCGTTGGTAAACAAACACCATTTATGTAGCCGCCCGAGCCGGCAATGTCGATGGGCAACTTCGTTTTCAACAAGGCGACATCATTGGCGTGAGTTCTTTTGTCGTAATTTTCGTTGACGTAAACCTCGGAAATCTGTTCAAAAGTAAAAAAATCACAAAGGTTACCATCGAAGTTCACAAAACATATTTCAATATCAAGCAGTGAATGCAGCCCTGATGCCAGGGCTAAGGCAGAGCTACAGGCGATGCCCGACAGCCCGGTTATTACATCCAGAGACTAGTTTCGTACAGCCGTGTACTTGTTATGGAGTCATCAATTTGAAGCAGTAAATAAAACGAGCTAGATGCAGATGTCATCGCACTGAAGCTGAGAATTTCAATAAACTGGTTTCCAAAATGAATTTAGCACAAAAGTGAGAGTTCGTAAGCAACCGTACGTTTCAACTCGTAAGTTGAAGGTAAAAACTAAAGTATTAAGCAGTAAGTTTCCATTACTTAGGCAGGACATCACCCAAAGCATAGAATTCACTTAATATCCTATTTAGTGTGATGATTTCTGCTTCCAACTCGGGGGCATGGTGTTCAAGACAACACTTTGTGAGAGTAACTGGGTGTAAAACATTTGGTTTTATGGCCGGTTCTTAGCTAATGAAGTCAGGTTTCTTTTTACCCCAGAGACTATAGGATAAATGGAAACACCCTCTTTATTTCCTGATGAGGTGGTATTTCATGTATGGAATTTCAATGTGCACAGTAAGTTTAGAAGATTAAGAAGTTCTACATCAATCATAGTCAATCTGTTGCCCCTAGGTCACATGCGACCCACTAAAACCACCAAATGTAATCTAAATTCCCTTGGAAATAAAAATAATGTAAAAAATTTCTTACACTTTGAATAAGTGTAAAATACATATACATGTACAAAAAGGTCATTTTACATCAAAATTCAATCGTACAATAAATAGAAAGAACGAAAAATTGTTAGCAGTTTTATGCGGTAGGTGAAAGCACGTAAAATACTCATCAAAAACAGCAGGACACGTTAAATTCACCACTAAACGTTTTTAGTAACTATCCACGTGACAAGATTGAACACCCATTATTTCCTGAGGTACATGAGGCAAACCCAAAGTTTATCATTAAACAGTTACATTCATTCAAACCTTCTGGAAGGGAACATATAAAGTCAGCTTTATTCTTAAAAACATTCTTAAGTTTGCTTTGCAGTGTTATCTTTTTTTTTTTTTTTCAAATATAGATGGCGGTTACACGATTGTTTGAAAACATTTCAGCACATCTTGTATTGATAAATAGACTTCACTTTCCAACAGTTGAGTTTCAAAAATTACCACAAGTGTGGTAAAAGCGAGCACGGGACATTTCTGCCGCAGCGTAGGACATTTCCGCCGCAAAGTTTATCTCTACCTTCCCCCCGTGAGACATTTCCGCCACGTCTCTACCCACCTTTTCCTTGAGACAGGACAAATCCGCCGATTGAACTGGCAAAGTGCAATATTTGGCGAAGTAAAATTGGCGAGTTTAAATTTATTTATTTATTTATTTTTGCAGCACGGAACGAACAATTCTCTTTTAGGTGACCCTTTTAATTTTCCTATTATTCTGAAATCCTGCAAATAATGTTCAACTTCTTTTATTAGTTTCTTTTTCCTTTTTTAATGCAAGGTGAACAATCTCCTTCCCACTTTTTCCAGACTGGGAAATTTCGAACTGAAATTTGTGGCGTGGTTAAAATTATTCTTCCCTGTGTTGAAGGCGCGTTAAGGTTTTTCAACAAATAACAGTTTTGTCAAGTTCTTTCCTAAATTTTAGGAGTGCAAAAAGTTATGAGATGAAACAACTGCGTTTTTTTTAGATTTGCTGCTTGTCGCCAAAAGATGACTTGTCGCCAAGAAGTAAAATTTTAAACCAGTCTCTGAAAACGGCGCGGCGGATTTGTCCTGTGCAAGGCATGTGTGGGATAGGAGTCGCGGCGGAAATGTCCTATGTGGGGAAGTGAGCGATAAGATTTGCGGCGGATAGGTCCTGTTCCGGTAAAAGCGTTTGTTTTCATTTACCTCAAGCTCGATGCGTCACCACAATAAATCTTCACTTGAAACGAAACATTTTTGTTTGCGTCCTTTACAAGTGATTCTCTGAAAAGCAACGGCCCTGCATTATCTGTAATGAGGCATTAAAAATTACTCTTTGAGTTACAAATGACTAAAATCAGGCAAAATCAACTCACTGTGTAGTGCTGGACAGTTGGACCATCTTCTTCGCTTAGCTTGTAAAGTCCAAGAAATACTTCATACCTCCATGGATCCTCAGGACTACACGAAAGCATAAAATAATATAACTGTAATTCAAGCGACAAAATGGAAAATTAAATACATGCATTTGTATTTTATAAAATAAGGTAACCAGTGTTTCTCTTTCCTTTTGTTAACTATGTAATACACACAAGTAATTCTTCGGAAGTACTCTTTTTCATAGGCACATAACTGTAGTATTCGTGTAATTACAAGTGGCTTTGGCAGTTTATGTGATTCTAAAATTATGTATAATATATCCATCATCAATATATTAAAATACACTGCTCGACATTGAAAATGCAACACCAAGAAGGAGTGGTCAGAAATTGATGAAATTTGGTAAGAAGACAGAGACAGCATGGAACAATAAGTGATATTTATTTCAAAATAAATAAGCAAAATTTAGAGCGAGGACGACGTCGGCTCAGTAAGAAGTAGGACCACCGCGGACAGCGATGCACGAAGAAACACGTCTAGGCATGGAGTCAATAAGCCTGCGGATGGTGTCCTGAGGGATGGCACTCCATTCCCTTTCAACCATTTGCCACAGTTCGTCCTCTGAACGAGGCAGTGACAGGTTCTGCAAACGGCGTCCAATCACGTCCCACACATGTTCGATTGGTGACAAGTCAGGAGAGTATGGTGGCCAGGAAAGCATCTGTACACCTCGTAGAGCATGTTGGCTGATTCGAGCACTGTGAGGCCGGGCGTTATCCTGTTGAAAAATTGCATTTGGCAGACCCTGAAGGTAGGGGATTGCCACCGGCCGCAGTACATTATCTACATATCATTGGGCCGTCATAGTGCCCCGAATACGAACTAGAGGTGATACGGAATTGTATGCAATAGCGCCCCAAACCGTTATGCCACGTTGTCGCGCTGTGGGGCGTTCCACAGTTACTGCCGGATTCGATCTTTCTCCACGTCGACGCCACACACGTATGCGATGACTATCGCTGGACAAACAGAAGCGGGATTCATCTGAGAACACTACGGTTTGCCATTCTGCCATCCACGTCGCTCTGGTCCGGCACCATTCCAAACGTTGGAGTCTGTGCTGTGAGGTCAATGGCAGTCTTCTTAGCGGGAGCCGTGATTGCAGGCCACGTGCAACCAGTCGACGGGAAATGGTTCTGGTCGACACAGGAACATCCAGGGTACCTTGCACGTGCTGCAGAATCGACGTACAAGTGCCTTGCGGGTCCGCCACAGCTTGTCGGTGAATCCGTCGATCCAAGCGGTCTGACGTCACTCTGGCTGCACCTGCACCCCTCAATGTGGCTACATTTCCTCTTTTCAACCATCTCCGACACAGCCGATGCACAGTGCTTGCACCCATGTGGGTATCAGCTACAATTTGACGTATGGACCAACCTCCCCTTCTCAGTCCGATCACCATACCCCTTGTAAAGTCGTCTATATGCTGGAAGTGTCTTCGTTGAGGACGGCGTGGCATTTCCTCCTATCACACGTATCTTTCGAGACAAAAACCAAATTTCTCCGATAATTAGTCTGGCAGAAAAACCAACATGAACATAGCCCACTTTTCAACTTCATTCTCTTATATCTTACTTCACGTGCGTCGGAGAGCTGCGCATTTCATATCATTTGCATAACTCAGTGACGTGCGTCTACGGTAAAATTTGCATGAATTTCTGACCACTCCTTCTTGGTGTTGCATTTTCAATGTCGAGCAGTGTAGTTGACCTACGCGAAGCATTTACGATTGACAGCAGTAATTCCAAAATTATGTTGACATTCAAAATTATTTTAATGTAAGAGAAAACATTTAAATGTTAAATTTAAATGTTGTAGCTTTTCAATTTTTCTTAAATCGTATAACAGATTATTTTAACCTAATTTTTACAAGCTCGTTTAAGTATGAAAAAGAGTAACCAGAAAATAAAAACTTGTATCATTAAGAGTTTGTAAATGTGTTCAGTCAAGGCTTCACTAAGCCTTGGTTCAGTCAATCAACTGCTGAAAAAAAGAACATTTATCATCATTTTAGAGCTATTAAAAATGTGATTAAAATGATACATACAGGAAACAGTCGATATTAAAATTTGTAGTATTTCAACTTTTGTTTTAAGTTATATGAAGTCTTAACTATTATCTAAAAATATTGTTTAAATAAATTATTTTAATCAAATTTTAATACCGGTAAATTATGGTGCAGAAGTTCGTGGTGCGATTATGGTGCGTTCTATAAGATTATTTATAAACGTAACATGTAATTATGATTACCGTCAAATCATACCGGTACTGAACTAATTATCAGTTTATACAATTTCAGACAAGCATAAATACAATTAGTCATTTACTACATTTGCTTTTGAAATGATTTAGTTAAAAATGTATTTTTCAAAAAGTGTTAGGGGAGACTGGGCTATTTGGCATTAGGGGTACGTTTGCACCATGCCTTTATTTTCTAGTATACAGTACCCACAGCGCTGCCGTCGTGAGGAGATATACTCAGAAACCTGCTGCGTCATCCACAACAGTTTTAGTGTCTTGCTAGTGCTTTCGAAGAACATAGATTTTTTTGTGTTTTTCTTAATGATGAGTAAATTTTTTTTTTCCGATTTGCTTTTCGTTTTTCAGTATCCTTAAAATATTTGTTCAAGTACTCCAAATTTATGGTGGATATATTGACTAATAGCTTGTTGATTGATGCAGTAACTGGATTCCAAGTCGTTTGTATTCTGGACAGGGCCACTATGTTTTCCAGAAAATGCCTTTAGGGCTAGTTGGCAGAGTCAGCTTGGGGTATCTTGGCATAGGCTAGCGATCTATGCAAACTTACCCCACCATGATGTTGGCGTGATATCACATAGTTATAGATACCTACACAGACCTACCTGCTGTCCCTTCTACTAGTACGGGTAATGATGATGTTGAAAATTTTCCTACTACTGGTTAGAGAGTACTAGTGTTAAAAATATCCCTCTTGCTAGCGTTGAAAGGAGTGAACCTTCAATACCCACTTGTGCAACCCACCCCACGAAAACATGTCGACTTGTGACCCCTGAAGACATCACAATTTTCCAAAAGCAGGCCCACGAAAACGGACAACCAGAGGAAAAAAGAGGAGTTACTGTGCAATCCGAACCGACACTCCACTTGAAAATGAGCTGGCAAAAGAAAAAGCTGAGTAAATGAAATAAAAACACTTTGCGTTGAAGGGACAAATAAAGAAAACAAAAACTATGACTGCGAAATCAAAGAATATTGTAAAGAAACGTTCAAAGAAGGGATATATTAGTAGCACTGAAACTGATGAGCCTTTCTCTGATGCTTTACCGTATGCTGATAGTGAGGATAGCTATGACTTCTTGTTTAATCAGTACAATGATGAGAATAAAGATAAGCAATTTCTACTGGACCTGGTATGCCCCAACCTTGATACACAGCCCCCACCTGCAGATGAGACAGAAATAAATGCTGCTTTTGGAGCTGATTAGGTGAGTATGGGGTAGTGAAGTATGGGGTCTGCAAAATATTCTAGGCAAACGCTTAAAGTCGATAACAAGGACTTTTCTGTCTCCACTATAGTGAAAACTACAAACTATTGAAAGGGACCAGAGCCACCCGACGCAATCTGGTACCCCAATAAGAAAGTTCTGGGGAAGATTACCTCTTCATTTAGATGAGTTGAGTAAGAACCCATATTTTGCAGTTGACATGAAATATTTGAAAAATACCTACAATGCTCATACCTGTTTTTTAAAACTTTGTTTTGACATATCACATTATAATCTATTTAAAATAATATATTTAAATAAGTATTTAAAAAATAAAAAATTGTTAAATTGCTGCTAATTTATCATTCCAAACAATGTTATGCCAACATACCCCGATGCATCTGCCAACTTACCCCGACTCCGAGATAAGTTGGCACTGTTGAGGAGCCTTCGAAAAATATTTTTCACGAGTTTTCCAATGACTTTTAGATTCTGTTCCTAGTGGTTTTTTGTGGCCAATATGTTACCCTATCAGAAGCATAAATTACTTTTATCATAAGTACAACAGAAAAAATTAGAAAAATAGATAAGTAAAAACTATGCCAGCTAGCTCCGGCATCCCCTAATTAAATAACGATGAATTTAGAATGTTAAATGGAAATGCCTTTACCTATCACAAAAAGCACAAAATACAGTCCCAGACAAAAATATAGGGCCAGCTGCAATATCCTACCCAAAAGAGCTAAGATTGCTAAAACAAGTTGTTTAATGTATTTATTACATGTAATATTGTGATAACAATCGACAGCCACCAAAAAAATAATAAAATTTAATAATGTGGGAGATTTGTTGCTAACTTCTGTTTTGAAGCATGACACAAGTTGGACAAAATTATAGGGCCACTGTGCAAATTTCGCTCTGGGTGCAAAATTTGCATATGACCGATGCTGTAGTGAATAGCCAGAAGATAAAGCAAGCATTCCAGCACGTGGCTTCGTCAGTGAGAACGTTGTTAGACATGGGTAGAGGTAAGCCATTAGCCGAAAAAGAGAAAGGAAAGATTCTTGCAAATCAGAAATGAGGGCTAAGTTCTTGCGCTATTGCTGATAAAATAAAAAGGTCTAACTCTGTTATTAATAATTTTTTGAAGAATCCTGAAAATTATTTCCAAAGACGATCTCCCGGAAGACCAAGTTCTTTGACTGATAGACAAAAAAGACGCATTTTTATAGAGTTTCCAATAAAAATCTGTCTCCAGCGGCTATTGTTGAAGATTTACAACTTTCATGTTCAAGAAGAACAGTTCAGCGACTTATAGCAGCGCATCCGAACTTTCGGTACTCGAAAATGAAAGGGAAACCTCCATTGACGGTAAAGAATAAAATGTGCCGTCTGGAATTTGCAAAAAAAATACGTTGCATTTGGAGACAAATGGCAAAATGTGGTGATTTCAGACGAAAAGAAATTCCAATTGGATGGGCCAGACGGATTGCAATACTATTGGCACGATTTACGTCGAGAAAAGAGGTTCTATTCAAAGCGTCAGTTCGGAGGAGGCAGTGTTATGGTTTGGGCAGGCTTTGCTGCTGGCGGAGTCACTCCAATAGCATTTATTAAATCAAATACGACATCACAGGATTATCAAGATGTTCTGGCACTTAATCTGTTACCTGAGGTACCCCTCATCACCAACGGAGACTATACATTTCAACAAGATAACGCCCCTGTGCATACCTCAAGGTGCACAAAGGCGTGGTTCCTGGCTAATCAAGTGCGTATTTTGGACTGGCCTGCTAGAAGCCCTGACCTCAATCCTATTCTGAACTTATGGGTGGATTTTAGTACGAGATATTTACAAAAATGGGAAGTGTTACAGCAATAAGGAAGAACTAAATAAAGCAATTCAATTATCTTGGGGAAAAAATCCAAAAAACGTTTTAAAAACGTTGTCGGAGTCTATGACTGAGAGACTGGTTAGGGTTATAGAGAAAAAAGGCAATTTCACTAATTATTAATTTCATTTGTGTCATTAGGCTAATGTGGCCCTATAATTTTGTCCAAGTTCTTTTTTATGTTCAACTGAAAAACATGCAGTTTAGGTAATAATAATTATTTGTTATATTTTCTTTTTCATAAATTATATTATATATGATGCTAGTTTTACTATGCTTTCTTTTCACAACCACTCGCACAGTTTAACTTCGATATTTCTTACGTTTTCTTCCTGGCCCTATATTTTTGTCTGGGACTGTAGATAAAACGTCCTTTTGCTTTGAGTCGGCATATGCTGGTAATAAAAATACAAGTATTGCGGTTAAATTTTTTTTGAATCATATAATTGATATTCAGTAGCAAATTTTGTTAGAATATAATCCAGTATTTGGTGGTCGGTAAGATATGTTATTAGGTGCAGTCCTAGTTCTACTATAAGAAGATGGTACACAAAAATTGTCATGGAGGGATAGTTTTCAAGTTATCAAAAGACTTACTAGTCAATGCAATGTGCCGCAGTGATAATCCAATGTTCGTTCAAAATGGTGGCACCGCAAGCATGATTGAATGTAGATGTTTGCTCGTATAGCGATACCTGTAAGAATAATTTGAATTATAATTTAAAAAACCAAAAAAATACGCTTTTTAACTTATCAAAAATAATGTAATATATTTTATCCTTTAGTATTAATAATAGTATTAAATTACTTTTATATTTGTAAAGAATTTGAATTTTATCTTTTATTCAGAGTTGATACAAACAAACCACCTTATGAAACTAATAAAAGCGTATTAAAAATATAAGTTGATGGATAATCTTTTCGGAACGAATAGCAAATTCCGCTAGTGTGATGATGGAAAATTTTTCATAAAGAATGGCATATCCAGAAATGAGGAGGGACGATTGATTTTTTTCCCCAGTCGTCCGTTTTGTTTTTAACCACGTATCTTGGTTAACCCATGTTGATTACAAATGTTTCAGACCATAGTTCCGAATCCCCACCCTTTCCCTTAATACTATCAAAGATAATTTAGAATTGCCTTTTTTTTTAAACTTCAAATTCAAAAAACTGCTGGGGAGGAGTCCCTCATGGGAAGGGTGATCGCTCCCATCGCCCTTGTATCCGTTAATTGTGCATGAAATAATTAACACCTAGGTTTTGTCGAAAATGACGTATTTCATTTTATAACCCGCTCACACTGTTTATTAAAAGTGTAATATTAATTTGATGAGCGTTGTAATTTCTTACAAAATGTCAAAATGATTAAAATCTGAATAAAAAATCAACAGTTGCATTTTTTTCCAAGGAAAAAATTTGAAAAAAATAAATAAATAAATAAATAAATAACAAAAATGCTCTATATAATAAGCATAGTTAAATCGGCTCCAACCACTTTTACAATGGACAACACATTTAATTGAACATGAATATTTAAATCAATTAATGTTTCCTCTCATATGAGCGAAAGACAGCATTTATAACTTTCCAAGTTTTTTAACCAAGCAACTGTGGCAACTCATGAAACAATTCCAGTTGGTGTTGTTGTTGTCTTGTGACAGCTAGGCTGGCAATGCGGCGTGCGTTACTTCACTTTTCGAACGGTACTATAATTTGGGGTGAAGTCCGACTTCTAAAGTATACTCTTGCCATAAACACCCATTTATAGGGTAGGCAACCATTCGCAGCTCAACAACGCATTCGCAGAAGGAAAGGGCAGAAGAGAGAAAGCACATCTATGCCCGCGCCGGGATTCGAACCCGGAATCTCCCCATCTTGTCTAATGGTCAGATAAGTCTGACCACTGGACAAGATGGCTGGCAACAATTCCAGTTTACTATCATAAAAACTTAGAGATTTAATCTAATTGCTGAATTTCAATAATTTTCGGAAAATAAAAAAGACATTTTATTCGCACGACCTTAATATACCTACGGTCTGGAAATTCGGCACAAAGGAGTAACATTGCCTTTTCGTTCGAACTTACCATCCATGGGTACATTCCATGCTTTACATATCCTCCACCAACGATGCGATCTTTACCTTCCGGCAGGAACAGGCTTCTCCCACAGTTTTCAACTGTCAGGGGATCTTTGCTGTTTCTACCTGGCTGACTTGCTGAAAATAAATATAAAAAAATAAATAAATAAAAAAAGTAAAAAAAAAAAACAAATAAAAGAATAAATAATTTGAATTTTGACATCTTGATTTCAATTTTTTTTTCTAGGATAGGATCCTCGTCTCTAAAAATGGCTCCTGTTCCCCAGAATCGGCTTTATTTGTACTCGACGCTCTCGACTTAACACTATTCTATTTAAACAAAAACATCCAGCACACAACAAAGCTCCGCTGTCAAGTCTCTCCTCTTGGGCGGTAGAGACCACGTCTTCTGATCGACGGTCTTTGAGCATATTATTTTTCCTGTGTGTGTATATGTTTAGGACATGGACGTGACTGCCCAGTAGGAACGGAGACCCAGGAATAAAAGAGTGTCCACCTGCTGGGGCCAGTGGACGGTGGGTCTAGCCAAATGCCTGCAACTTTCTGGTTTTTAGCACAGAGCAAAATTTTGTCTTTGGTTCACGATACACTGCCATCTACCGGAGTTCTTCGAGAAAGAGAAATTAACGATTGGTTCATTTATAAATTTAAATTTAAAAATCAACCAATCAAAAAATTTAATTGCAACATTGTTTGGATCCATCGCCAATAGCTGCAAAATTTCGGGCTTGGTTCACGATACTCGTACACTGCCATCTACCGTTCTTCGAGAAAGAGAAATTAGTGATTGGTTCATTTCTAAATTTAAAGTTAAAAACCAACCAATGAAAAAAATAAATTTTAATTGGTGAAGCCGCAAGGTGGCGATTAAAGTGGAACCAACGACGACCGTAGCAAAGCAAATGTACTAGGCATTTAGTATTTAGGAGGTGTTGGTCTAGCACAGACTTCGCGTCCAAAAATCAAAGAAACGTCAACCTCGGTCTTATGAGAGTATTAAGAAATTTGTTGATTGCTTAGAAGGGACGTATTTTCGAGAGTTTTAAAAGCATCCTTTTTTTACTATTATTGTGTGCATAGACTATAAAACTGAAAGCACTGGGAAAAAAAGGGCCCTTTAAAAAATTCGCATTTTAAAGAATTTTTCAAGAAATAAGAGACTATACTTGTTCTGTAACTTTTGTCACATAAAAAGGTATGCTTTAGCAGACCTTTTCAATAAAAACTAAATCACTCACGCATTTAAGGGAACAGCAATAAATTGAAGAAACTGAAAAGGAATTTTGATCATCCTGTAACATAAAGAAGGAATAATGTGCTTTGTTACACAATTATCGTTGAAATATTACTTTTCATCCTTGTCAGTTATTCTGTACCTTCAAAAAAAAAAAGAAGTTCAAAAATTTCACCTCAAAAATCTAGAGGTAAAGCAAAAAAAAAAAAGTTTTCTGTTTACTGATAAAAATATTTTTAATCAAATGAATCTAAGTAATTAAGTAAATGAATTAATAATGAAAAACTCAGCGTCTAGCCAGTAATGAGCACTTTTTCTTGTATTGAAGATCGTAATCGATATTCCAGGTAAATGATCAGTAGATTCTCAAAATAGCATCTTTTAAGAACATCCTCACTACAAGTTTTCCCAGCAAAAGTTTTAGCTACAGTGTGATTTAATATGTGAATGCTTCCCAGCCATCTACAGTAAATTTTCTTTGCATTTAAGTTTTTGAGAAGTTTCTTTCTTAAGGACCTGATATTGCTGTTTTTTAAAATTATTTTTATTACAGTAACTCTTCGTTATATCGTGCTTATCGGAGACAACAGAAAAGCGCGATATAACCGAAACCGCGATCTAACCAAAGTTATGAAAAGTAATCATTCATTTAACACGTAGATAAGTGATGAGAATAACCTAAAAATAATTTCGTTCATTGTCATATACATTAAGGCGACTTTATTAATAGAAACTGAAGAAAAAAAAAGTTTTAATTGTACTTTTAAGAAAGGAAAATTGTTTAAAAAATTGTACTTTTAAGAAAGGAACTTGCAATTTTCTATTTTCTTTTAAGAAAACAAATATTTTTTATTATCTTTAGATGAAATAAAAATCTAAAGCTGCAGCTTAAACACCAGCAAGTTTGAAAAAATTCAAACACTAGTTTTATTCACTTTGTAAGGAAAGAAGAAACGACTTTTCCTGACACATGCAATAACTTAGAAGTAAGGTTTCATTTCCAAACAATTTTTCGGAACAGAACAAAAAAGCGCTATGTATCAGACAGAGCAATATAACGAGGCTAGATGTAACGAAGGGTTAATATATTATGATTTTTTTAAAATCAAATCGCAGTTCCATTGGTATGTACTCATCCCTTACCTTTTCTCTTTCTTATAGGTACATTTTTTGCTATAAAATTAATATATTTAAGATGCTTTCAAGCTAATATTCCCAAAATAGTTGATTTAAAGTGGACAAACCATTTGCGTTTGAAGATAATTTCAACATTAGATCACACATGATGTTTTAGAAAAATCGAACAATTACTGGAGGAAATGGTTCTACTTAATCATATTTACAGGCGAAAAATAATTCAGAACAATTGATTTTAAGAGTTGAACTGCTTTAGCATTTTTATATAAAAGGCTAAAAAGTGACACAAATGCATGTTTTTTTTTGTTTTAAAGAGCTGCTTTAATTCTAGTTAGGAGATATTAAAAATAATATTATTTTAAAAGAGTTCCTCTATAAAACTAAATATATGAAAAGTTTGTTCGAGGCAAGAAAAACTAACAAGAATGTATGTTTCAAAACAAGCATCGGGTGTAATGAAACAGAAGCATATTTACCCAGGACGACAATACCAGCTGATAACAATACAAGAATATGACGTATCCTAAAAATAGAAGACATACATTATTTTTCATTGCATGCCTTGAGATACCGTAAAGTCGGGTTACTTGGACCCTAAGGGGTTACTTGAGCCCATTACAGTAAAATGATAAAATCTAGGTTTGGTACTTATTATTTGAAGAGTTGCACGTAGTTCCTCGTTTCTCCTCTAGGTAGAAGCACTCTGCAGTCTCTAATGCTAGTACCAAACCCAGATTTTATCATTTTACTGTGGGCTCAAGTAAATTCCTTGTGGGTCCAAGTAACCCGACTTTATGGTAACGTTAGTGTTATTGAAAATTCGAATTAAAAATTATGATTCAAATTTTCGAAACATTTCCAATCCTCGTTAAAATTTTGAGATTTATTTTTCGAAATTCCTACAAAAGCTGAACACATTATAACAATTGTATGTTTTTTCATAAAAACAAATAAGCTAGTCAATACTTAATTCACGGGAAAGATAGGCTAGTTGTAAACAAAGAGCTGCACCAATTGGCGACGTCAATCACGTGTTTGGCTTGAATAAAAATAAATTGGAGCAATGCACACGATGAATGTAAATAATATTAGTAAACTTTTTTTTTATTCCAAAGAAACTGCTTAAAAGTGGCATAAGGGCAAACCTTCTATCA
Source organism: Uloborus plumipes (assembly GCA_038373865.1). Lineage (NCBI taxonomy): Eukaryota > Metazoa > Arthropoda > Arachnida > Araneae > Uloboridae > Uloborus > Uloborus plumipes. Next base: position 44,932 of record JAXGGA010009836.1, read on the forward strand.
ACTTGTTCGTTTCTTTCGGTTTATGTTTTCCGTGAACACAGTTTACATACAATACTTAGATTCCTACTTTCTTCAGTTACTTTTTAATAAAAAGTGAAGTAAAAAAGTAGCTTTGAAATCCTGTTTTTTTTGTTCATTATACAAAGCATGCCAAAATTGTCTCACACAGCAAGAATTGTGATTATCGCAATAAATTCGAATTGGAGCATGAAATGCGTGGTTCTGTTTGAACACGTAAAGCAAAATCATTTTCAGTAGATATAAAAGGTAAGAGAAGAAATTGTAATGTTTTTTAAATAACGCAAAATAGTTTTAAAAATAAAAAAACCTTACAATTGTGTATTGAAGAAAGAAAAAACAATTATTTATGCTACGACATTGTATAGTTTAAATAACAATTGATAATTAACTCCAAATGTTAATCATTTGCTAATACAGCTGCAATATTTTTTTAAAGCTCACAAATGAACAAATTGTAATTTTTTTTTTAGAAAATTGCAGATTATAACGAAAAACAATGCATTTTGTAATGAAACCTGCTTTAAAATATGATTTCTTACTTTTGACAATAAGTTTGCATAATCATAAAAAATCTCCTTTTTTTCCCCTGGGCAACGTGATAAATAAAATATTTAAAAAAATAAAATAGGCTCTACTTAATTAAAAAAACATTTTTGAATAAATGAATGAGTAAATAAAAGAATGAATTGAACAATTAAATGAATTGTAAATGAAACAATGAACGAATGAATAAATCTATAATAAATTAATGTACGAGAAAAACAGTAATGAGTGAATAAAATAGTTAAGGAATAAGGAAATGAGTGAAGGAATTAATGAATAAATGAATCATTAAATGAATGAATGTAAGTGAATTATTAAATGAATGAATATAACTGAATTAATAAATGAATACGTAAGTAATTAAATAAAGGGCTGGATGCGTGAATGAAATGAACTATTTTACTTCGTGCCATCCACTTTGCTTTGTATTCACTTGACTAACTGCACGAAGCTTTTAATATAAAATGAAGTCGGTTAATTAATCTTGAACTTAGATTAATAAATACTGTACGGAGTATCAGTAAGTCTGTATTTAAAATGCTAATAACAAGAATTTAGTTATTTAACGACAAAAAATAATTTTTGACCAACAACAAAATATCACAATATAAATATACATTTCCGAAAATTTTTTGTATTATCCAACGCTTCGATCATATATCATAGAGATAACCTTTTCTTGATTGGAATAGACTATAGACTATATCTGCTCCTATATAATTAAAATATTAGCGGATATGAGGTGCTAAATGCTGAGTAAATATTTCGCCATTTTACTTTGTCCCACATTTCCCAATAATGATCATAATTCTTTAAAAAAAAAGAAAAAAAAAACTTTGTGTAAAATTTAATACTATTATATAGTGTCAATATTTTTATCGTCATTGCAAAAGTTATTTTTTAAGGCATAAACACGATTGTTTTGAATCAGTAAACAGTTTGCTGGATATAATAACAAATAAATAAATAAATAAATAAAATATAAAAATAGGTTTCTGCGATCAGCGTAAACTTTTGTAAAAAAAAAAAACATCTTAATTTGGTTGTTACAAAAAAATAATTCACACTTTATGGTCAGATAAAAAATATTTCGTTTCTATGAACCTCTATAGGAGTAAGTTTTTAATTTCAGAATAAAAAGTACTGATGCTAAAGTTGTAAAATGCTTCCTACTCACCTTAGCATGTTTCATAAATTTCTGAAAGAATATTCGCAAAAAGAAGTTTGTTTATAAAAGTTTTATATCAACCCATCAGCTTACGTGAAATCATCTAATCTGCCCCTTGTCGATTGTGCGTAATTTATCACAGCAGAAATAAATCATTGATGTACACACCTGTTGTATTTCCCGCGAAAATTGCAGTGTAAATGTTAACACGCTGTTTTTTCATCGAGACAAGAAAAAGACGTTGCGTTCTTAAAATAAATCTTTCTAAATTTTGACACATCATTTAGGCTTTCAGACATTTGACACATTTCAGTTTAAGTGGGGAACATGCATGTAAGTGAACAACTTCGTACGCACTTCGTGAGTTGAAATCTTTTCATGAATTTAAAAGACCCCCCCCCCCTCCCAATGTTTTTATAAGTAATAAAATAAAAACTAAACTTGTTTGTATTTCACGAGAGGAAAAGGGAATTTAACCTATTTTCATGAAATGCGGCTGTTGAGAGTATTAAATGATTCAAATGCCATTGGACCAAAAAAATTTATTAGTACAAGGAACAGATCTGTAATTACATAGACAATGACGATGTATGAAGAGCCAAAGCAGAGTGAGTATAGTAGCTATTTATAATTTAGTTCCGAATAATTAACTCAGTTTCTAAGTATATGGGTCATTCCGACGAAAATGGTACAAATCATGTCCGAGACTTTAGAATTTTTTTAAAATCAATTTTAATAACTACCACCTATTAAGTGTATTTTTTATTGGTTCTCCATTTAATTTTGTGCCATCAAGTATCAATTGATTAGGTATAATCCATTTAGAAAGGACAAAAAAAATTTTATCTTTGTCAGAAGAAGGAGAAAAGGACGTGTCCCAGCTTCAAATTGCTAGAATTTTAAATGTGATTTAAAATTAAACTGAAATGTAACAACAAAATAAATTTCACTGCACTGCACAAAAGATGCTTCTGACACCATTTCTGCAGATTATTACGCAAATGAAAAAAAATTTCCCCAAAAAACACTTTTATTTATCCATGTCCCTAGATTTTCTATGCTTCGAATTGTTCACTCTGTTATATGCCTTTTGGAAATAAAATAAACAATTGCATTCAATCTGATATATATAAATTTTTAAATATGGGTAGTATAACTGCCGTGATTAACTTGCTACATTGAATTATGTAGTCAACAACTAGGGTGAGCCTAGTTCTTTTCTTATGGTAGTTAATTTGAACTGTTGGATGTCCACTCTGTTACAGTCGATTTCATGATGAAAAAAATAGATTTTTTCTTGAAATTGCAGACAGACTTACAGTTTCAGGCTGTTTATTCCACTTTATTCTTGTTCTGTGATTCTAACTTTTCTTTGTGATTATACAGATATTTTTAAAGGCTTATTTGTCCACTCTGTTATATGTCCACTCTGTTAAACAAAGTGGTCAAAATATTTAAATCCTTTCATAAATGAGTCATGTACTAGTTATTTACACTTCGTTATACACAAATAAATGGAAACTCAATTAAAAAAATATGATTAGTTGGTGGAAATTATTTAAATTGATAATCTTAAGTAAAGAGTTTCAGACATGATTTGTACCATTTTCGTCGGAATGACCCATATATTTCTTAATGTAAGCAAATCAGTATACATTAAATCAGTGCAGACAATACAATTTTTCCGAGGCAGGAGAATAGCTTGATACTGCTCCTCTTTCTTCACCACTAAATTAATATTTTATTTATAAAAAGAGAGAGAACGACATAATTTGAATTTATAAAACTTTAAGTTTATTACTTAGTAATTATTTTTGTGCAATTTATTGCTTAGAAAAAAAAATGACGCTAAAAGTTATGAGTCCTAAAAATACAATTTCACTCTGTCTTTGGTGTCGTGAGAAGAAGGATCGGGGAATCTACCCTGACAATTTTTTGAAACTGAAGTCTGAAATCATGGGTGTGGATCGTGTAAAGGGTGAGGAGAAATTTCCAAAACTGACCTCAAAAGTCGCAGTTTAGGCAATTATGGATAACGTGAACAGTGGAAAGAACGTGTTATGAAATAATACACTCACACCAAGGCCTTCAAATTTGTTAGAGAACTCCTTCACGCATATTAAGAATTTTTTGAACCCAAAATATGCCAATTCCTATAAATAGAAGAAAATTTGAGCTCTTAAAAAGAACCAACAAAGTAAATTTATGACAATACATGGTGTAATAAAATGTTACAGTTGTAAAGAAAATTCACAAAAAAAAAAAAAAAAAACTTATGTGGATTTTAACATAAATATTTTCTAAATTTTTGTCCTTAAGCTTTTTCGCAGCGTTAATACACTTCTACAGGTGAACCTTCCGTAGCTCTGAGACAATTTAGACAATTTTCAAGTCCACTCAAAGCAACTGCGCAGCCAGAACTTACTTTCTGCGGTTAAGGGTTTGATCAGAGTAGTCCTTATTTAGATATTAACTGCCAAATTAGAAATGACAATATCTATTAATACCAAGGGTTTTTTGGGGTGTACTTTTAAAATCTCCTGCGCGTCACCCCTGTTTTTCCTTTAATGGATGTCATTTTTGGTTTGATGATAGCGGCATCAACTAGTATTAAACCAAAGGGGGAAAACCTTGCTGAGATTATTATCAAAAGAAGAAATAATAATTATGTTGTTGTTGTTGTTTCTAATCTCCCATCTGTTTTGACGGAGTCAGACCAGAACAACGAATCCGTTGACATTGATGAAATCCAATACCAAAAGGGGAGTAGCATGGATATCCTCCCAGTTCAAACCCAAACAGTCCAAGATATGCTGAGGTGAAGCCTGGTCATGGTGGCACTTAGGACAGAGAGGATATTAATGTATTGGATAATTATGTATAAATCCTAAGCAGTTTTTTTAAATAAATTTTCAATTATCAGTGCAAGACTTCATAAGCACCCT
>JAXGGA010009837.1:0-49604 GCA_038373865.1 Uloborus plumipes
CTCGCGTGAAAAATTATCCAAAGGCGATAACTACCAGAAAGACAGCCACTCAAACACGTGCTGGATCCAAAGTGGTCAAACTTAAGCTGTTGCCTCGGCTCCTCTATATAGTGGCCTTAGTATGGTGGTGATTGTTATTTTCATTGTTGTTGTCATTATTGCAGAGAAGTTGGACGGCAACATGCCCATCCTTCCCAGAGGTCGCCACTCTTTTCCTTTCCGCTTCCAACTTCCGGAAAGTGCCCTCCCCTGCAGCTTCGAATCTCGACCCTGCACCGTCCGATATTACGTCAAGGTCACGGTCGACATTCCGTACGCCTCACCCCCACAGGGAATGAAATATTTCACAGTTATTGGTCCTCACATCGATTGCATGGATGAACAATACCTGGTACGTATTTTCATTACTAACTTTTTTATTACTATTATTCCTCACTTTTTCACATCCACTTCATAGCTTGTTTTGTGTTTTAGAAAAGATATATTCGACGCTCACCAAATGAAATCTTTAAACACTTTCTGAATCAAAAAGGAAAATAAATAGAAGCTCATTTTATAAGGGTAAAATTGGTCCAACCACATTTCCCGTGGAAAATTAGCAAGATGCCAATTACGACGATTCTATCTAAAATAGAAAACTGGGGTTAAAAAAAAAACTGAGAGGGATTGTGATTCGCGTTTTTACTTCACATCGATGGTATTCTGTTCAAACAAATATTATAAAAAAGCTTTAAAAACAAGAATGAGCCTTAAATTAAGCACTGGTAATTGCGAAATGGAGTCATATTTCATTGTTCTTGTTGACCTTAACATATTCATTTAACCATTTTAGTGACTGGATACACCTACTCAAAGTTAAATTTCATAGATCCGCCCGAGCCAGGGGGGCTAACTGCCATTAACTAATAAGATACCTACCTTGATTTCATTTCTTATTTCATTTAATTTTGTGAAAGTTATAGGTTGTGTTCAAATAACTCACATCGCAGTAAAACCATTCTTAAATGTAATTTAGATCAACCAAAAAAAAAAAAATCTTCTCCCAAAGTTTCTCTCGATACAAGTTTATTCTTTATTGTATAAATGTTACGGAAATAAAATAAAAGCAGCTACTAATTTAGTTATTGAGTACTGCACTCAAATAATTTTTCATAGCGAAAATGAAAATTCCTTCTCTTAATGCCCTTATTAAATCCAAATTATCTGCGCTAGCATAAATACCACAGAAAATGACTGTTGGATCTTGAATGGAATACGCAAACGGACGAAAAAAATCTCTTTGTGTATATCTCTCTCGCTATACAGATAAAAATAGAGGCGACACCTCTCTCGAAAGAAATGAGTTTTCGTCTTCTCCCAAGGTAACCATAGTAACGGAAAGAGAAGATAGAGGTGTGGTACCTAGAGATGGTTCCTTTCAAGAAAAAAAAAACAGTAGTAGCCCTTAAGGGAGCAAAAGCTTTTGTACTTTTCATGGCAAGAGTTAGGAATGTAGAACTTAGTCGTGGGATGATGCATTACAGCCCTGTTGCCATGAGCGCCATGGGACGTCACGGGAGGTCACTGGGACCTCCCAATAATTTCCGCATTCGCGACATTTTCAAAGTTTCTTTCGATACAAGTTTATTCTTTATTATATAAATGTTGCGGAAATAAAATAAAAACAGCTACTAATTTAGTTATTGAATTCTGCGCTCAAATAATTTTTCATAGCAAAAATGAAAATTCCTTCGCTTAATGCCCTTATTAAATCAAAATTATCTGCGTTAGCATAAATACCACTGAAATAGCTATTCGGGGGAATCTTGAATGGAATACGCAAACGGACGAAAAAAAATCTCTTTGTGCATATATCTCTCGCTATACAGATAAAAATAGAGGCGACACCTCTCCCGAAAGAAATGAGTTTTTGTCTTCTCCCAAGGTAACCATATTAACAGAAAGAGAAGATAGAGGTGTGGTACCTAGAGATGGTTCCTTTCAAGGAAAAAAAACAGTAGTAGCCCTTAAGGGCCCTGCTCCACATCAGCGGAAAACGCGAGCTTAAAGCAGAAACGTAAAATGGATTAAATGGTGTTATTACGGAAAGTTCCCGGATTTTCGGTTTCTGCCTTCGGTTTCGGTCGCGTTTTCCGCTGATGTGGAGCAGGGCCCTAAAAGAGAGCAAAAGCTTTTGTACTTTTCATGTCAAAAGATAGGAATGTATGAGCTTAGTCGAGGAATGATGCATTACAGCCCTGTTGCCATGAGACCGCCCAGATGGGAGGTCACGGGCGGTCACTGGGACCTCCCAACAATTTCCGTATTCGGCACATTTTGCTGACGATTCGATATTGAAGACAATATTGCAATATTGAGATTATTTGATCTGTTTAGTTTTAGAATTGTTTTTTAAAAGATGCCTAATGTTTTTTCTCACTGAATGTTATGCATGTACGACAGGCATGTGTGCATGCTTGTATTTTATCATTCGGTAAAATTGGAACTTCATTCGGCAAATTGATAATTTTAACCCCTCTCCCAAAAATTTTAGTTCAGGACACCCCTGCCTGTTGCTTGCTTTTACGAAATGTTATCCCAGAGGCTCCCATGTCTCAACTTAGCTATATTTTGCTTAGTTGATTTCAATAAAGATTTAAATAGCTCAGTTAGGTTATATTTTAGGTTCTTTTTAGTTTGCCGCTTTTAGATTCGTGTACCACAGCTATTTGCCATTTAGCCAGTAAAGCCACCTTTGTGGTAAGATGCACATGGGACATTGAGGTGTGCATTAGGGTGGGCCAAAATAAACCAAAAAAATTTTCTGCTAGGAAATCAATTTTTGGACAGTACGCAATAGTTTCGTAATGAGTTAACACTCACAAAAAATTTCTTGGAATATCAAAAAATATCTAGCCGGTCCTTTGACACTAAAAAGCGAAAAAATAAGAGAAAAATCATAGTTTGTAAAAAATTTTTAAAAAACGAATTCCAAACATTTTACTGGAATACAATGCAAAGGTTACATAATGAGCCAGTTTCATAAAATGTTCCATTGATTTTGGCGTATATTTAACCGCGCGATTCTGGCATCAAAAATTGAGGGAAAATGAAATAAATGTCCGATTTTCTAAAAAAAATCACTATAGAAATCATTTTTCAAAATCAGTTCATTATCTGATTAATTAAATAGCACTATTAATAACAGTAATTATGCAATTACTGCACAATAGCATCACATATTTTCTGAAATTAAATGAAGAGAGAATATTTTTAAAAAAAAATCTTCAAATTTTTCTCGAGTGTTTTTGGAGATTAGAACTCGGGATCTTCCCGTTATTTGCACGACTCTCTAACCAACTGAGCCAATGGGTCTTCATTTCTTGATGATTAAGGGCGCTTTTCTACTTAACAACACGACAGCGACGAAAGTCGGACGGAAATACTGCAACGATAAGTACCGTGTTGCGTCGTCTACAACACTGTATTTCCACTCAACCGATACCGTTTCTCAGAAACGGTCATTTTCCACCGCATTTTACTTCGAAGCACCGGTGTGCTCGCATGTATATTATTATGGCTCCCCAATTTAACAGACTACAACTGTTAGATTTACTTTACCTCCGCAAAAAGAAGAAACAGATTAATAGAATATATTGGATGCATGATACTCACAAATTTATTTTATTCCCACCTTGTTTACTAAGAACGAAACGCATACATCAGAATGAAAATCTAATCTTTTCGGCAGCAATAAAGATCGTCTGAGCAACAGAAGTGAAACAAAATATTACGTAAAATGAATAAAATTATTTTATTGCTATACATTCTTTATTTATCGTCTGCAAATTTAAGCTTATATTTTATTAATGCAAGCGATGTTAAATTTAAATGCTATTTCTATGTGTTCTATGTGTAAGTAAACAAATGAATGAATGTCGTCCCGATTTTAAAGGCTAGACGGCTGCCATCCGACACGAATGGGACGACAAACGACAGCGTTCGGTCGAAGACGACACAATCGTCCTGGAATCGGGAGATGGAAAAGCGCATAGCATATTTTATTACATTTTGCGTGCTCCAACGACGGATGACGACAATCGTGTACGATTTATCACTGTCGTGTCGGTAAGTGGAAAAGCGCCCTAAGAATTGAAGCAATACTTAACAAAAAACTGAATAAATCGGTTTTTTCGATAAAACACCTAAATTGTGATTTGTATCTTTATTATTTGCCGAATGCGGGGTAAAACATCTTTAAAATTATGCCTTACTTTTGGAATTTGATAGAGAAAGTTTGGCGCTTTCAGAAAAAAAAATCTCTAAAAAATAATATAAAACACTTCTGCGTGGCGTAAAATCTGTACCTCAGAACTAGAACGACGTAAGTCCAAAAATGGTCATTTTCACTTTTTTGCTTCATTGTATGTAGAATCTTGTTCCGCATCGACTCACTAAAACAGAATTCTATAAAACTAATTCCTTCACAATTATTTAGCAGCGTGAAAAGAGCGCGAGTCCCATCGTTTGCATGCATTCGACAATCGTTTTTCCCCTCTAACTGAAAAATGACGAAAATGGACTTACGTTAGTCTGGTTCTGAGGTACAGAAATGAGCCTTCATTTTTTTTTTTTTTCGTTGGCAACAATCAGCTTACTTAAGCGATTAGCTTACTTCAAGCGTTTAGGCATCCGTCGTCATTCGACAATGTCGTTGTCTACGTTATTTACTCACTCGCTTCTCGTGTATGATATTCACATATTTTATTAGGAGAAAACGCTTATATGTTGCGGAAAATGAGCCTTTAATTGTTTCTTTCATAAATTGGATAAGATCAGTTTAATTACAAATCTCAATCAAGCGTCTAGGCGTCCATCGTCACTTTCGATGCGCCTTCATCACCTTATTTGCTATCACTGTTCATGGTCTTGGGGCTCCACTAACTCTGTGCAAAAGAGTTCCATTTCTATAGCAGGGGGCGTGGGTTCGAATCCTGCCTCGCTCATGGATGTTCTGACTTTCTTTCTGTGTATTGCAAATCTTTGTTGTTGTGGTGTATTGTATATCAATAAATATTGGAAATCTTGTTGTATGGGTTAGGCAGTTGTTAATATGTGTAATGTAATTATGTAGGCAGATGTGCAAATCTTGTTGTGTGGGGTAAGCAGAAACTTCTAAATTACCAAATCATCATTTGCATTACTCTGGTATCCGTAATGGAGGAACAAAAGAGGATCTTATATCCATGCATAACTCAAACTAAATTTCTGACCTACGCCATTCTCATTCTAACTGTTCTATAAATTAAAAATAAAAAATAAATAAATAAACCATTGATAAAATAAACCTACGTTAAAAGAAAATCACTATGAAATATGGAAGACCCACATCTTAATCAAACATTCTTTAAGAAATTTCCAAAATATTTTAAAATATTGAATTACTTATGGATTCCAACATAATCATAATTTAGAGTTGAGAGACTTCGAATATGGAATAAATTCTTATTCTTATTACAGTTAAATATCGGATAGAATTCCAGTATTTTAAATGGCAATCTCATCTTTTGATCCAAGCAGTCTTTCGAAATTTATCAGCTTCATCAAGATAAATGTGTCGCAAATCTCACATCAGAACATAAAGAAAATCCGGAGAAAAGTGACTAGAAATAGACTTAGAGATTGTATCTTCTGTTTCCTCGTTTTCTTCACTCTTTTGTGTCGGATTTTCGTGCTTTTATGCTATTGCAGTAATTGAAAATAACTTTTTTCTGGGGCACAATAAACTTATTACGTGATCTACAGACTTTAATAAATCAAAGGTGTAGAAAATATTCAAAATAATCGAGATATGCTATCTACTTAGAAATTGATGAGGCAATTTATGATTGAGTGAAAATGTTATTAGCTTGAATATTTTAATCAATGATAGGGACTCCGCTCCCTGCCCGCTTTGCTCGAAAACTCCCGTGCATCGTCTGCAGCGGCTACCTCACCTCCTTCGGCGGCTCAATCAGCAATCCGCTCCTGGTGGTTTGGAGACTAAATCGACTATATGCCACAGAATACGACGAAAACCCTTCAAAGGCACAGTAACAGTTCCTTTACAATTTCAAATAATAAGCCAATAAATAAAAGAGAGACCCCCCCCCCCCCTCATCCTAATCGAAAAGATGAAAAAAATGTGCACCAAAATAATTTCAAAACGTAGTAAAATATCTAGCCCAAACAAAAAGTCAGTTAACTTCCCTCGCAGAAAAAAAAAGTTAACTCAAACACGCAATGTAATTCATATAAAATCACTTTTAAACAATATAAACTACACTCATGTCCATAAATTAAGCATAATGCAAGTTCTTCCGAATAAAGAGTCAGAAGCAAAACAAATAACTTATTTGTAAATAAAGCCTATTTATTAAACAAAAGATAAATAGCAAAAAATATGCTATACTAGACAGCAACTTAAGTTAACACTAACGTCATGACGCGCGGAGCCAATAAGAGCTCACAAGCAGTTAGCGAGCTCCTCTAATTCGCTAAGTAGGCTGTGACGTTTTATCTAGCTCGCTTTTCAAAGGCTGATATCACGGGGACGTCACGACGTCAGTGTCAAGAAACCTTGCAGTGTAGTATACATGTTTGATATTATCAAGTAAAATTGCGATTTTTACTCCCTGGAGCAAATTGCAAAAAAATCCTTTTCACAAAATTCAACGTGTACGCGGTTATTATGAAAGCTAATACATAGTGTGTCTTCCAAACGACGAAATACAGTCTGTGCAATGCCTAAACATGCTTAGAATCAAGTTATCAATCTATACTTGGGGAATGTTACACCACTCAACAATCAATGCTCTCTGAAGCTCCGATAGACATATAGGAGGTGGTTGACAGGCTGCGACTCGCCGCCCAAGCATATCCCACACGTACTCCATTGGATTCAAGTTAGGTGAGAATGCTGTCCAGTTCGTACGGGTGGTATCCTCCAATTCAAGGGGCTCGTTCACGATGTTCGCACGGTGCGGACGGGCGTTAACATCCATAAACACGAATTCTGCGCCCGTGGCGCCCCGAAATAAGTTTACATGTTAATCCAGAATGACGTCCCGATAGATTTGGCCTGTCATGGCTCCAGTTTGAACATGCAGCTATGTCGTAGAGCCCAGGATAATTCCTTCCAAACGAGTAATCCTGCACCACCATAACGGTGTCGTTCAACGATGTTTTCTTGGTGGTAATAGGGGGCCTGGCTTTCCAAAGGAAAATCCGCTGAGAATCTGATTGCAAACTGATCCTCGACCAGTCAGGAAATATCACACAATCCCAGTGCTGTGGTGTGCCTGCTCTCTACTCCAGGCTAAGCGAAGGCAACAATGACCTACAGTAAGTGGGACACATCTGACAGGCTTACGGCCATACAGTCCAATCTGCCCTAACCGTCTGTAGACTGTCTGCCTTGAAACTGTCGTCCCAGTACCTGAAGAGAGCTGACGAGATAGGTCTGATGCTGTGCCCAGTCTGCTTCTTTTAGCAGAAACTTCCAAATATCGGTCCTCACTCGGTGTTGTCACTCGAGGACGACCTCTGATGGAACGTCTACTCACGTTACCATCGTCTTGGAAGCGTTGCCAGAGCATGAAGGTAACACGCAGGTTGGAGGTGGCGATTCCAAGTTCCTCAGAAACCTCCCGCTGAGTACGCCCACATTCCAGGCGGCCGATAATTCTACCTCTTAAAAAGTCCTCAGAATGCTTCCTTTCGGTCATTACTACACTGCCAGAGCACATAAAGGCTTGTAAAAAGCGTGCGAACACTTTTATTTCATTGCCAGCATTCCTTATATATCACTCTCTTCTTTGTGACGCACAATAGGCGTCATCCAGTAGCTTCTTGTAATTTGCATATTATTCGTCTAGATGTGTGTAGCCATTTTACGGTTAATTTATTCATTTTAGAGTTCTATTTTCTTGTGATTCTGAATTATCCTTAATTTATGGACATGAGTGTAACATAGGAATAATGACAGCCTTTCTGAAATGTTTTTAAAAAAAGTAAAGAAAATATGCGACAAAAGCAATCGTGTCTATTTTATTGAATTAGGAGGAGCAATGAGCAAAACAAAGAGTCACCGGTTTTGTTTGTCGAACCGTTACCTTGTTGAAAAGATTTTAGAGCAGTGTGGTCGAAGGGTAATGTAATTTTACTTACCTTCTTTCTTTATTTTTTTTGCCATTCAAAAAAGTACATGGTAATTAGAGGAAATAATACTAAGAAAATTTAAACGTATCAGTCGACATGATAAATTCGTAACTCCAACGAACTATAGGGGCGCTGTGGCCACTGTCTATGAGAGGTTAAATAAACGCATGCCGTTTTGTTGCTATTTCTTCTAAGCCGAATGAATTAATGATATTTAATCGTATGTATAATTTTTTATTCTTTATTCTTTTAAAATGATTTTTTTTAAGTCTTAACCAAAACCAACTTGTTTTACAAACATACATGTTTCAAAACATTAAGATGGAATGCACTGTTTTACCACTGGAAGGAATTTTGTAAATGCCGCTAAGTGGCGTATTCGAAGCTCTAGAGTTGCGAATAGATAGATGTTACCTGAAAAATGTAGCAGACGATAAATATACAAAAGACTATCACAAAAAACAACTTCTTTCGAAATTTTTTCAGGTACTAAAAATCGAGGGAGGAGACCATCGTTAAAACCGTTGCCTTCTGGTACAAGTACACATTTACCAAAGTTATTGCGTCGATGAATGAATGAAACACATGAAATGAATTTGTTCCATCTGAAGTTTACACATCACGTAACAAAATGAGAATTTATGCTCTAAAATTGAGATTTATGTCACATATACAGCTTTTAATAAATCAAGGACGAACGTACCCTTTCGTTCTTTGTGTCAGAAGGATGCATATTTGCTTTGAAAATGTCTAAAGCGACGTTCAATGTAGAGCAATACGTAAGGAGGAAGGGACATCAATTACTTATTTGGCCTCCGTCCAATTTAAAATCAAACTTACGTCTCGACATACCTAGTAGTTTTAAATTTGGGACTGTGTTTATTAAAAACCATCTTTTACAGATTATTAGAATTGCTTTTAAAGAAAAATTTTAAAAATAGTTTTAATAAAATGGGATAAAACGTGATCAGTAATAAAGGATTGTGTTTCTGATTTAATGCACTTGGGATAAATAAAAGAGAAATAACACTAACCACCCTAAACCTAAATTTCTCTCTATTAAGAAGTAATACTGGATGTGTTGTGCATTTTCTTACAATTAAAAAAAATCTTAGAAACTTCTCATGTACCACAAAGTGTACCATAAAACTTAGAGAAGTTGGCACAAAGTAAGAAAAACAATTAAAACTTTTAACGAAGATATATTCAAAAGAAATTCTTTTTAGTTAACCTTTTTACTTTCACGGCTGACCTGTTTAATATCAATGTCGTTATCATTTTTGGTAAGTTTTTAATTTAGGAAACTAAATTTTTTTTTTATGAAACAAAATAAAGAGACTGGAATCTTATTATACTCCCGAATCGAAGTATATATTGCTCTTCGCTTTCATCGTCCAGAGCGGCCACAGATAGAAACATAGCAACCGCTCGCCATCTGTGGTCAGTCGTAGCAGGGAAAAGGGTTAAACTGTTGAATACACCCTTGTGCAAATTAATTGAAACAAAGAATTTTTTTTTCTTCAACTTTGAAACTAATCCTAGTATTTTTCACTAATCATACTAAAATTAGTAAATATATGGATAAGATGAATAAATCCTTCTCCTAGTATCAATTTTCACCAATCAGAGGGGTTCTAGGGGTGCATGTGCAGGAACATCCGTCGATGAAAACTGCGTCTATGATCACGTCAGTTGAGATTTCACTGTTATCTGCAATAAATGTGACACCACGAAATCGTACAAAGACTTATTCTTTCCAGACATACTCCAAGGACTTATAGAGATATTTCGAAGAGAGTTGACGTTAGTATTGCAAATGTGTTAAAAAACAAAATTGAGAAGCAGGATCCATATCGCCAAAGAGGAGAGAAAAATTTTCCCGAATATTGAAAATAACACCATGAGATGACTTTTTTCTACTTATGCAAAGTAAAAAGATTGGTACAGCACATTATAGAGATTTAAAAAGGTATGGAATGAATATGAGCTCATTTACTGTTCGGACGAACTTCATTGCAGCCGGTCGGCTAGCCTATGGGCATAGGGCCGTGGTGGCCCGATCGGTAAGGCATCGGACTCGTGTCCGGAGGGACCCGGGTTCGAAACCCAGCCGATCAAAGATCCACCGCCTTGATTAATGGTGGCTGGGAGGCGTTAAAAATGTCGTGGTCACAATGTCCTCCAAGTGAAACGATACCTCTGGGGGTGCTGGGCCCTAGGGTTTGCTCGACCCTAGGTTCTGGTTCAAAATTAAGAACAGAGCGCTCTTCAGGGCCCTATCCCGATTAAACCACGAAGCTGTGGTAGGTACGGGGGACCCTGGAGAGTGTGAAGTGAAGCCTATGGGCATATGAAAAAACAGCTTCTGACCAAACCATTGAAGAAAACGCTCTACTTGTGTGTATTAAAGGGTAGGAATTGAGCTGTTAAAATGAGAGGAAAGAACTATTTTGTGACATAATTCATTTCATCGTAAAAGGCCAACGAACGGAAACCTCCAGGTAAAAGAATTCGAGACTGCATCATGAACCGATTTGTTTACACCCTCAAAAGAAGATGTTTGGGGGTTGTTTTGGTTAAAACGGGGTTAGTTCTTTATAGCCTGCTGAAGGTATGATGCGTTCTGAGCAATCTATTACGATTTCGAAAAAAAAAATGCTATACCAGTATTGAAGAAACAACAGACGGAATAGAGATTTTCCAGCCGGATTTAGTCCTTTGCTATACTCCCAAAATTATCAGTTAATTCATGCCTGAGAATCAAATGAAGAAAATGGAGGACTTGGTAACTCTCCTGGTATCAATCCCATCTAGAATCTCTGCGATATATGCAAGAGTCGCCTATTGGCATAATGAGCTGTTTAACTATGTTAGAAGATAATCACTGCGCTAATTCAAGTCTGGTACAAAGACACAAATATTACAAATGAGTGTAAAAAACTGGTGGATTCCATGCCAAATCGTGTCCAAATGTTAATAAAAAGTTTAGTTCCTATTATGTTATAAAATCCTTGACTTTACATTAATTCAGACAAGATCGTATTTTTTCTTAGTTTTCTCAATTTTTCCAAGATTTTTTCAATTAATTTGCACAAAGGTGTAAATGTTCAAGTTCCTTTTTCGTTGTATCAATCAAACCAAAAATCTAACCAAATCTATGACTTCATATTTTTGGTTCAAAACTAATTGTTCCTGCCATGACTTCGACAACTCACATACACAATGAAGACAACTCGCATTCTGCATATAATCTTGTTTTCATTCCTCAAACAAGTGTGGTATACTGCAAATTTATTGTTTAAGTGTTTATTTGAAAAAGAGCTTTCAGAAACAACTCCATTAAGAGTTAAATCACAAATGTAACTCAATCGATTAAGCTTCATCGAGGGCAAGTTTGGAAAGGAAATGGAATAGCCTGGCTTATTATCGATACTAGGGAATTTTGATAGCAACCATTTACATTGAACCATGCCACTGAGCTTTACCTCCGCTGAGCTATTCCGCATTGTGCTTGGTAAGGAGTAGGTTCGAAATTCTTCCTGCAATAATCCCCTTGTTTCCCCTTTTTATTGAATTCTCTTATCGCGGTTTCCCGGCCCGCAATGAACCTATGTCTTGGTCTTTGTAAACGGGCTCATAAAAGATATTTAAAAGAAAACGATCTAGCCGCTCAAATCTTTTAGTCATAAATAAATTCTTTCTCCCAAAGTGATTTCCGAAGATTTTGGGAAATAACAGTCGTAAAATACGTTAATAAGTTGAAAATCAACAATCGATCCATGACTGAAAAATGACAATTAAAAATTTTTGAGTGCTGACTGAAACGTTACTAAGGAACTACTACACCACAAAAATCATCTGAAAAAAACTAAACTGCTATTGACTTTCTAATACAGTAATCTAGAGACCTATTTCTGAGCACGAGTCCAAACTGGGAAAAATAAAAACCTCTTTTCCTGATTGAAATGAAAACAAAACAAAAGCTACTGCCCTTTCTTTTATGGGATAAAAATGGAGCCAACACATATCGCCAAGAGATAAATTCCCATCTTCCATTTTGTTGCTATAGCAACCCAGCACAAAGGTAGCGCTGGTGGAACGTGATAGCTCCTTGTCTCTTTGTAGCATCAAAGCATTACGGAGAGAAAAAAAGTTTTCTTTTTATCGCAAGGTAAAGCTATTAATGGACAAGACGCATATTTTTAAATGTTTTGAATGAGATTAAAGAACTGCATTTCCAACAATGTGTTTCATAAATAAAGAAGTAATGTTTCGCAATTTGAGAAAACGAGATATTGATTTAGCACTGATGCAAGTTCAGGACACATGCTGCTGATAATTAAATTTGTAGTAGCAGTTAATGCAATAAACTTCAGCTGCAACAATTCTCTCTTCAACGATGCAGTTTGAAATCCTGTTTGAAGTAAAACTTACGCTAGTAAGAAGTAATTTTCCATTATGGTAAATTATTCTTTGAAAAAGAGAAATTTATCTCTCCCTGTCTTTCGTTTCCCTTTAAAATATTTAGTTAATTAATTAACCAAAACAGTGAGTGAAACATAAATAAATATCGTTGTGCTACAAAGTAATACAGTGGAACTCCGGTAACTCGACACATAGACGAATCAACAACCTCAGTAAATTAACATTTATTTATCCAATGGTTGGTCGAATATTAATTTCAATAGCTGAAAACCTCTCTAACTATACACGTATTTACAGTAAACTCTATAAGTCGACACCTACTTGCTATTTTAGTCCACTTTTTGACTACCGATATTCTTTCCCATTAACCTTTTATGAGAAGTCTACTGTTTATTGGTCAGTCAATTCATTGTTTTCCAGAAAGAGCTCCCTTTGAGAATTTTTGTTAGTTTCCAGAGGAGACAGCCATTACATTTTGTGCTTTTGATGCAGCCTCAGAGTTAGGAAGGGGTTAGAGAAATATCGCTGAACAGTCCAGAAGAAAAACAAGGCATCAGCATGACGCATATTTTTCAAGCAAGTATGAGCAGGGCTTTTTGACAAGGAGCTTTTATCTCTTTTCAAAAATTCTGGATTTATTCCTAATAAGGTATTCAAAATTGTTTTATTTATTTTGTTACGTTCTTTTTAAACAAAAAAAAAATTAAATGAAAGGAAAAACCATTTACAAAAATTATTTTTTTAAATATTGATGGTAAGCACTTTAAATAAACAACACAGAAAACGCTTCAATAGTTGAAATAATGGAACCTCGGTAAGTTGACACCAGCTCCATTTTAGTAAGATAAGCTCATTTTTTGCAAAAAAGGAAAGAAAAGAAAAGAAACTAGTAAAATTGTAAAACTGGGTCGAAAACTTTGTATTGCGAAATGAGTAAAAATAGACAACATTTGAAAAAGCACAAATATATACATTGAAAAAGAATTTAAAACTCAGCAAACAGCTGTTTCAGGGTTATAAAATACAAGCTCCATCATTTATGCATAAAAAACAAAAAGACAAGTTCACATGCAAAAACAATCACGTGAACTAACTATACTCGGGGCAAAAATAACCTGGCAGTGTACGATATGCTAAGACTAGTAAGGTTCCGCCATACGGATATAGTTCATCCGTAAATCATTAACAGCTACTTTTAAAAACTTCTTTTCCGAGCAAAAAAATTCCAAAAATTATAGTATCGGAAATTTCAAGTCGAAAATAATCAATTTGAACATAATATTTTGTGTTTTTAAGAAAAAATTATTACAAGCTAAATTTTACGTCATGTTATCTTCTGACCAATAAAATTCTCAGTTCGCTTGGCGAGAATTCGGCCATTTTAAATATACTGCAACCCTTCTATAATCTCCACCACGAAATAAAGCTGTGTGGATATTTTAAGAAGATATTGAAAGTTAATTGTTTGGACTATTTTACAATTTGGCATGAAATTCCATTTTAGTATATTTACTTGATGGATCGATTTTTTCACGTTATTTATCAGCTTCTTTTATTTGTTGGTTTATTCTACATTTTAATGTCTTATTTTAAACTAGAGTTACCCGCCACAACTTCGCCTGTGGTAAAATTTAAACGATTTTTGCTGGTGTATGTTTATCAAAACGATAAAATAACATATGGTATCACTGAACAAGAAATGGCGGAATCCAATAAAATTAAAAACAATCACTAAGACTCAAAATGTTTCTCATCGCCTACCCGCTACGGAAAAGTACTGGATTAGTGATTATATATTTTTATTTGTTGCGTAAAAATTTCAACTTTGAAATCTTAAAAAAACATTTTGTTTATATTTGGATGTCAAAAGTCATTAAATTTGTCTCATCCGGAAAACAAACAAGAATTTTCGTGTTTTTTAATTCATGTGTTCCTGAGGTTGAGCGAATAGCCAACTATGCCAAACCAGAGAAGGAGTAGAGCTTTAATACATTCAAAATTGTAGCGAAATGGTGTGATACGACTCCCGCAGCCTCTACAATGCTGCCAAGTTAGCTTTACCCCGACTATACTGTTGATTCTTGATTGCAATCCAATTTTCTCCGAAGCTACCAATAAAAAAAATGCAGCATCGATGAAATTCTAGTTCATGTGAGTGATAAAAGCTAACTTCAAAAACACTTACACAAAAACAACAACACGTTTATTTTTTTAGAAAAGAATTTGTACAATGAGGGAGAGCAAACTATGCAAATATCAGGCTTTCGTAATTTCGTGCGTAAGTCTTGTAGATTTTCAAATGTTATTGGTAATTCATTGACAATACCTAATTAAGTCGAACAATGTTTAAGAGAAATCGTTAATCCGATTCATAATAGTGGTGGGAAACCGAATGAGGGGAATTGGGAATGTCAGAGAAAGAAACTGAGTTTTCTTCGTGTCTCGCAGTGTGATCCAACAACTTTGGGAGCAATATCAGTTCGCGGATTCTGTCTGAAAAACATATTTCCAAGCCTACCACTAGCTGTTACACCTGCAAAAGACGTTTTTCCGTATTTTCGGCTGGAAGGAAAAGAACCACTACTATGTCGCAGCTCGTTGCAGACCACGTTGTTGTTGCATGCTCCCATTGGTCAGCTGAGTTAAACCAAGTCCATGACTTTGTACACTTTCAAAAAATCCAACACCCGCGAGGAATCGTTAGCCAAATCTTGTCTAGTCTAGTGAATCCCAGGCACTCGAGGATGCGAACAGGAGAGGCCTGTTCAATAGAACAGTTAGTACGCATTTCAAAGCTCTTAGAGCCTTCGAAGAACTTCATATTTTTAAGATGACCACTACGCAGACGGACAAGAACAGTTTGTTGCTGTCTATTAAAACCTTTGAGAGAGCAAACCTCCAGGACGAGAGCATTGACACCAGTGGCGCTCTGGAGGGACACTCCATGTAGTTTTATTTTGGCGTTTAAACTTTGAGAAGATCTCTAAAAAGGTAAGGGAAGCTGACGGCGCAGTGGGCTCACACGAACCTGCCTAGCAGACCACGTTGCAGCATCAGGGATAAGAATCCTCGCTACAACGGTATGAAGATTCGTGCGCAATTCAGGTCTCTAGGCTAGATGACCAGATAAGTGTGTCTTCTTCAACTGCCAACAAAGGAGTGCCCACTTATTGTGGGCACGATATCTCGTTTCCAGGACCAAATACTCTTCGGTAGTGTGAGTCTAAACTCGCACTGCAGATGGTTTAGCTAGTCTGCTGATCCTGAGGGAAGAGCTCAATAGATGCCGTCAATCCAACTCTGCTGAATGACAGTGATAGAGGTGGTGGAATCATAATTTAGGCAGAGATCTCCCTCGGTGGTCACAATGACTTTGTTGCATGTGTTGCAAGGAGGAACTCGCTGGTTCTATTGGTGACAATGGATAATAACGCACGACTGCTGCTGTTTAGAACTATCTTGAGGGTCACGAATAAGAATAAATGGAATAGCCAGTTCAAACTCCGGACCAAAATCCGATAGAACATTATTAGGATTATCTTTGTGAAGCGGTTGCTGCTTTAAGTCCTCCAAGATCGCTGAGCTGGAGCAAAGCTTACTGTGTCTAGTCTTCGCTTCCCATTTCGGTGACATTTCGGTAATAGACAGCATGAACAGACAATTTCGCATATACATTCAAGTTAAGGGCGAACACATAACTTCTCCAATCCTTTTTACTTTCTTTTACATCAAAAATAGAGTAGAAAATATTAGACTCATGAAAATTTTTGAATTTCGACAGATTTGCACGTTTTGAGGTATGCTGAGCCCATTTTGAATATTTTTTAAAAAAATGTCTGTCTGTCTGTTAGTGTGTCTGTATGTGTATGACCAGTTTTTTGTGGCCTCTGTAGAGCAAAAACTACTATATGAAATAGAACAAAATTTGATACACACACATATAACCTCATGTGAATTTGTGTCCATTAGCATTTAGCGCCAATTCCTCCAGGGGGGGTGGAGCAACGTGACGTTTTCTGCGCTCCGGATGACTGCTATATCTCAGAAAATAACTGGCGGCATCAAAAAAAAGTTGGTCCATAAGTAGCCATATCGAGTATAGGTGTTGATGCAATTTTGGCATCAATAAGGGGAGTTGAGCAACCGAACTTTTTTTTTCCATTAATTGTGACTGCTGTATCTCGAATCTAGCAGAAATTGATCTGCAGGTAGAACCTCCCCTTAGAGGATGAAAGAGTTGATTCAATCTTGGCGCTAGTAATTTTAAGAGGGATGGTGCAATCGGACTTTATCATCAAAAGTGCTTTTTTGCTGTAAATTACTTTTGCTTTAAACTTATGTAAATTTCTATGATATTCAATAAACAAATTTTTAGTGCAGATTTCCCCAAGTTTCTACATTCATTCTTCCAAATTTAACACAAAAAAAAGTTTGTAGCTTAATTTTTGGAGGTTTGTGTGGAAGCTTAAAGAAGGACGGGGGACGGACGGTGTGCCACAAAAAGTCTAGGTTTCAACACAGAACAATTTTACTTTTTAATTTACAAAGGTGGGCTACAGTATGTTTTTGCCGACTAGGCCAAAGTTAGCCAGTCAGTCCATACCCTTATTTATGCCTTAAGAATATGAATCTTATGACTAACACCTTAATAAGAAGCTATATCCACTCTTGCGTGTGATAAATATTATATTGGAATAAAAAAAAATTTTTTTTTCTCTTGTCTTTGGTTTACCAAATATTTAAAATCTGGCTATATATGTGTTCTTAAATTGATACTAAAATTTTACTCAATTAAGTACTTTCATCATAAAAATTCAAAGACTTATTTTTCAAATTTGCATATCTGCTTTATCTAAAAATAAAATACTTTTGGAAAAGATTTTATATCATTTCAAAATTGGCAAGGCATCTGTTGCACAAAAAACGCTTTGCTCGATTTGAAAGAAACCGGAGAAAAGTTTCGAAACCAAAACATACAAATTTCTAAAATATTTACCAGAATCATTGTTATTTTCCTCGATCTGTTGCTTTCATTCAGAAATGTTATCAAAAGGATCATATTCAATGGGAGGTTTTGCCTTTCGAAGTTTTCCGTTTCAGATGAGAAAAGGACAAAAAACAAATTATTGTTCCTCTTGCTATTTTTCAAATTATTCGTTTGGGTGCCCCAACAAAAGTGAGGATTCGATTCGCATCCATTTATCGTTCGGAGCGAAAAATGAAGTTGGGGAAAATGGCGAAGGAAGATGCGCGTTGCCTTGGATACCAACATGGCTGCGCCTCGGTTTCAAGGTCCCTCACAACGATGATGAAACAAGATGGCGGCCGGCTGCCGTTGCCCTGGTAACCTGGAAATTTTTGCTTTTTTGATTACGAGAAACAAGATGGCGGCGACAGGATGGACCAAATCTTTTAATTGTGGTCGGCGCCAGCATTGGTTGGCGCCTGAACTTCATTTACCTATTTTTTTTCTTTTTTTTTTTTTTTTTGTTTGCCCCCTCCCTCCCCCCACCATTCTTTCTAAGTACAATAGAAACAAAATAAAAACTAAAATCATACAAAAGGTGAATTCAAATTTATGCAGTCACAGAACACATTTAATCTTGAATTAATTCAGGTTAAATCAAATGTGTTGAAAATTAAACTAATTAGTTTAATTTTTATTTTGCTTCAAACACAAGCATTTCGTGTCACGCGAGAATTTACAAAATGCATCTTGTTCAACTGTTAATTACGAAAAAACATCTCACAACTCCTTTCGAGAATCAGAAACTGCAGTTTTTTTTCTCATCAGTCTGGAATAGCCACACATGACGACAGCCAACAGGCTACAAAACTAATCATAGTGGCTGTGACCTGTGATTACTTTCACAATGGTAGATGAGTTTTGATTTAGCATGCCACCGAGTTAGAGAAAACATGACCCGGCTCCGACTCAAAATTGAAGGTTCAAGAGTCTGCAGTGTCTGATGATTGTAGTAAGCTGCGTGGTATATGCTTATAGTTTTACCTGTTAATTACGAACAAATCTCTCGCAACTCCTTACGAGAATCAGAAACTGCAATTTTACTCTCATCAGTCTGGAATAGCCACACATGACGACAGCCAATAGGCTACAAAACTAATCATAGTGGCTGTGACCTGTGATTACTTTCACAATGGTAGATGAGTTTTGATTTAGCATGCCACCGAATTAGAGAAAACATGACCCGGCTCCGACTCAAAATTGAAGATTCAAGAGTCTGCAGTGTCTGATGATTGTAGTAAGCTGCGTGGTATATGCTTATAGTTTTACCTGTTAATTACGAACAAATATCTCGCAACTCCTTACGAGAATCAGAAACTGCAATTTTACTCTCATCAGTCTGGAATAGCCACACATGACGACAGCCAATAGGCTACAAAACTAATCATAGTGGCTGTGACCTGTGATTACTTTCACAATGGTAGGCGAGTTTTGATTTAGCATGCCACCGAGTTAGATAAAACATGGCCCGGCTCCGACTCAAAATTGAAGGTTCAAGAGTCTTCAGTGTCTGATGATTGTAGTAAGATGCGTGGTATATGCTTGTAGTTTTACCTAAGCAGCGTTTACGTCTTTAACTGCAACAGTTACATGAGCAAGAGATTAAATGAATTAAAGAATTAATTAAAGAGATTAAAGAATTAATGTATTTTTTTCTGTGTTTTAATAAGATGCTTTCTGGTAGTTATTACAAGTGAAATTTTTTATCACTAAAACAAAATATTATGTTTATTCGTTATCTAAATTTCGTACTTTAAATAATAGTGAAACGACAAAATAGTATCATTTCTTATAGTCCAGGATCTGACAGCACTTCTGTAGGAATGTTTGAGTAGGGGGAATTTTTTTTCAAAAATGTTTAGCAGGTGCCCTAGGAAGTATTTTGGACTCGGGTGGACATCCGCCACCTGGTGCATTTTTTTGCTATGACGTCATCAAAGATGGCGGCCATTTTGGTTCTCATAAATGCTAAAAAATGCCCAGCACTTGTGCAGGAAATTTAAAATTTGAGAATTTCTTTTCAAAAATGTTCAGTAGGCGTCCTAGAAAGAATTTTAGACTCGGGTGGACACCCGCCTCCTTTTAAATTTTCCGGTTATGACGTCATCAAAGATGGCCGCCGCTCGATCCTATAAATGCTCATATCTATGTTGATACTTGACCGATTTGCATGAAAATTGCAATTTTTTTACTAATTTGTCTGATGCTTATTTGTCTTTTAGCTGCACTGTTAGAAATTTACTCAAAAATGAAAATTTAAAATCAATTTATTTATTTATTTTTATTTTCAACTACCATAACTTAACCATAAACAAGAAGTTCTGTCAAGAACTAAACGAGCCTACTTTCCCGTACATCGATATCGGCATTCTAGCATCTGATCAATATTCTATTAATTATCTGAAACTGAAAATTATGTCAAACATACCTTTATAGCACTTAAAGCTGATTTCTAAAAGCAAAATATACCCCTCTCATCAGATGAAATAGACACGTAAAAAGTAAATAAACGAGTCAATAAAGTTTTGTCGCACCATTTAAAGAACGTAACTGTCATAGTTCTTCCGTAGAAAAATTCCACAACCGTTTTCAAAAGAAAAAAAAATAAATAAATAAAAGAACAAAGAACATCAAAACACATTTAATCAAAGAAAGAAAAAAAATCGTTATAAAATGTCTCGAATTTCATTTTTAATCCGTTGCCAGTTAATAAATATAAATAAAGAATAAAATGCTCTCGTGAATGAAAAATTTTTGTTAACAAAAAAAAATCGTCTGCCAAAAAAAAACAATAGTAATGAATTAAACAAAACAAATAAATAAATAAACAAAAAATCGTCTGCCCAGTCAGTCATTTTTTCTGAGCCTGCATTTCCGCCATGTTTGCGTTGTCGGAGTCGGAATCAGAGTCCTCACAGAAGATTATTCAGAAAAGTACTTTACAATACATTATTTATCAAAACCATTTTCTTGCAAAGTTAGTTTGAAGGAAATCCGCCTTGAAGTTCAGAATCAACATTCAATTTAAATTTTTCCGTAGGCGCTCATGTTAACATTTTTTCTGAACGGTTCATCATTGAACGAAAAATGGTTCAAATTGAAAAGTGAAATATAGGAATGAACCTCTCCAAAATCTTTCGAACAAAAAAAAGTTTATTCAATTCGGACGGTTCACTTAAAAGTTATTAGGTGGGGAAAGGTTGTTTGAACTGTTCAATGTTGAACGAAAAATTGTTCAAATCGAAAATGTAGATACGGGAATGAAGTATCCTTGAAAAGACCTTTCGAACAAAAAAAAGTTTGTTCAAATCGGACTGTTCATTCAAAAGTTAGTATCGCGGGACTGGTTGTTTGAACGGCTCAAAGTTGAACCAAAAATTGTTCAAATCGAAAAATCAAATATGGGAATGAGCTGTACTCGCCGAGATCTTTCCAACAAAAAAAAAGTTTGTCCAAATCGGAATGTTCATTCAAAAGTTATTAGGGGGGGACAGACAGACCGACAGACCGACCGACAGACCGACACACAAATTCCCCATCTCAATACCCTACTTTCAAATTTTTAATTTTTCGATATTTATTTCATTTTTTTGTTTCTTTTTGACTTTTTTTTTACTTGGCGATATTTTTTGGACTTGGCGATATTTTTTGAACTTGGCGATATTTTTTGGACTTGGCGACATTTTTTAGATGCATTAAGCCAATTTTAATGCTTTTTTCGTCTCTTTTATTTTTAACGGGAAAGTAGGCTAAAAATGGTATTAACCCTTTATTTGTGCGAGAAACTGCTAACTCTCCTCTGCTTGCATGCCAAAAGATACAACCGTATTACAAATCAGTAAACGTCCTGCTGTCAAGCGATAGCACGAAATTTAAATATATAAAATAGATATGAATGAGACAAAATACGAAAATTCCGACATGTTGTAACAGTTAAGGAGAAGTACTTGATCTCTTTATCACAGTTCCGAATTTATTGTTGATTATGATTTTTCTTCCTAACATTCGAAGAACCGTCTTTACTATCCTGTAGTGCTAAAGGTACAATGTGCAAAAATATTGTCTCAATTAATGGTGCGTGGCACTCGTTGCACTAGAAGGTGGCAAATTCTCAAGGCCAATATTCTTCACGTGATCATACGCTGTAATTCTTAGTTCATCTAAAAATTTACATAATGATCCTTTTCGTATTACCTGCACAACGTATTCTTTTGCTGATTCGCGAATTTTTTCTACGTATTCCAGTCGGATGATATACCAATTTTCTCCAAATATTTCGTACAAACATAATGAAGAGCTGTTTTTTTAGTGTAAAATGTACTCCAGTAGTTTGATCCAGATATTGCGTGGATGGTTGGTAGGTTTTCATCTTTGTTTCGGTGAGTATTATGAGCAAACAAAAGTCTCGTAGAATCCATAACTCCAGTGTACCCCTAAAGTTCCGCTGCTTCCTCTGCTGTCAAGCAAATTATAATGATGCCCAATTCCTGATAATGCCCAAAAGTTGTTGATTAGGATAGGCAGAGTAGCATCTTGAGAGATTTTAATGACATGTATAAAAATACTGCTTACCTTGTTTCTAAGCGTTCGGATTCTTTAGGGGAAAATTTGCTCTAATTGTAAAAAATATTATGCTCTTCCACAGCACTTTGTGATGCTCCCAATATATGATTTAAATAATAATAATAATAAAAAATAGTTATTACTTTCAAGGGTTTGTTTTTATTTGTCATAGCCTTTCGTGCAAAAAAGTTCACTATATAACAGGACTTTTCATCAAACAAGGTTTCTTCTCTTGTGTTGCCATAAGATTTTTCTAGCTCTTTTTACAATGCACCTATTTGTAATCTTAACATAAACTCTTGTTCATTTAACAATGAACAGTTTTCAGATGGTTCATACTGAAAGAGCTCTTCCACGTTAGAGGAACGAACTAAAAGTTTTCGTATCATGATGTGAGGCTGACTGTTTGACTTCTTTTACTGGCTTTCCTTATGGTAGTACAAGCATTTTGTGTTTTGTTGCAAGGAAATACTGGCAATATGACTTTAAGAATGGAGCTTGAGCTATCGTGACTCTCTTCCTCTTGTATCGTGTTAAGTACAGTCACCGGTATTAAAAAAGTTTTACAGATTTTTCATTGTATCTTGTGAAGCAACCAACAAACGTACTGGCTTCACAAGATACAATGAAAAATATATAAAACTTTTTTAATACTGGTGACTGAGCTTAATACAAGGGAAAAAGAGTCAAGATCGCTCAAGCTAAATTCTTAAGGCCATATTGCCAGTATTTCCTTGCAACAAAACACAAAATGCTTGTACTACCACAAGGAAAGCCGGTAAAAAGAAGTCAAACAGTCAGCCACACATCATGATGCGAAAACTTTTAGTTCGTTCCTCTGACGTGGAAGAGCTCTTTCAGTATGAACCATCTGAAAACTGTTCATTGCTAATGAACAAGAGTTTATGTTAAGATTACAAATAGGTGCATTGTAAAAAGAGCTAGAAAAATCTTATGGCAACATAAGAGAAGAAACCTTGTCTGATAAAAAGTCCTGTTTTTAGTGAACTTTTTTGTACGAAAGGCTATGACAAATAAAAAAAAAACTTTGACGAAGTAGTAACTGTTTTTTTTTAATTATTATTATTATTTAAATCATATATTGGGAGCATCACTAGGTGCTGTGGAAGAGTATAATATTTTTTACAATTAGAGCAAATTTTCTCCTAAAAAGTCCGAAAGCGTAGAAACAAGGTAGCAGTATTTTTGCACGCGTCAATAAAATCTCTCAAGATGCTACTCTGCCTATCCTAATCAACAACTTTTGGGCATCATCAGGAAACAAACTGATCTTACAGCGTGGAAAGACCTGGACATAATAAATTGCTTGATAGCAGAGGAAGCAGACTTCGAGACTAATGGTGTTAGCTTTATTTCCCAGGTATACTCTTATTCAGCGATTTGGTGTTTAGGAACTTTAGAGGTACACTTGAGTTATGAATTCTACGAGACTTTTGTCTGCTTATAATACTCACCGAAACAAAGATGAAAACCTACCAACCATCCACGCAATATCTGGATCAAACTACTGGAGTACATTTTACACTAAAAAAACAGCTCTTCATTATGTTTGTACGAAATATTTGGAGAAAATTGGTATATCATCCGACTGGTATACGTAGAAAAAATTCGCGAATCAGCAAAAGAATACGTAGTGCAGGTAATGCGAAAAGGGTCATTATGTAAATTTTTAGATGAACTAAGAATTACAGCGTATGATCACGTGAAGAATATTGGCCTTGAGAATTTGCCACCTTCTAGTGCAACGAGTGCCACGCACCATTAATTGAGACAATATTTTTGCACATTGTACCTTTAGCACTACAGGATAGTAAAGACGGTTCTTCGAATGTTTTTTTGGAGAAGAAAAATCATAATCAACAATAAATTCGGAACTGTGATAAAGAGATCAAGTACTTCTCCTTAACTGCTACAACATGTCGGAATTTTCGTATTTTGTCTTATTCATGTCTATTTTATATAAATTTAAATTTTCGTTGCTATCGCTTGGACAGCAGGACGTTTTACTGATTTGTAATACGGTTGTATCTTTTGGCATGCAAGCAGAGGAGAGTTAGCAGTTTCTCGCACAAATAAAGGGTTAATACCATTTTTTATGGTTAAGTTATGGTAGTTGAAAATAAAAATAAATAAATAAATTGATTTTAAATTTTCATTTTTGAGTAAATTTCTAACAGTGCAGCTAAAAGACAAATAAGCATCAGACAAATTAGTAAAAAAATTGCAATTTTCATGCAAATCGGTCAAGTATCAACATAGATATGAGCATTTATAGGATCGAGCGGCGACCATCTTTGATGACGTCATAACCGGAAAATTTAAAAGGAGGCGGGTGTCCACCCGAGTCTAAAATTCTTTCTAGGACGCCTACTGAACATTTTTGAAAAGAAATTCTCAAATTTTAAATTTCCTGCACAAGTGCTGGGCATTTTTTAGCATTTATGAGAACCAAAATGGCCGCCATCTTTGATGACGTCATAGCAAAAAAATGCACCAGGTGGCGGATGTCCACCCGAGTCCAAAATACTTCCTAGGGCACCTGCTAAACATTTTTGAAAAAAAATTCCCCCTACTCAAACATTCCTACAGAAGTGCTGTCAGATCCTGGACTATTACGATCGTTTTGTTTCTGCTTTACTAGATGCACGCGCGGAGATCTTAGAAAAAGTGCTCAAAAAGAATGAGGTATATAACAATAATTTTTTTAGCAAACTTAAACCATTTCTCTGAGGAGTAACCTTACTAGGAGTGGCAATCTTCCACATTAGCCCCTGCCCAGCCAGCAGCTTGCTGCTAGGTTAGGCGCTCCTTAAGACCCCCTACCATGTTAGGATTGACCCTAACAGTAGGTCTCTTCTTTGCCCACTTCCGGCGCGAAGTGAGTACAGCGCGTGGTGTAGGTCCCTCGCTCTGCTATTTCCTATGTTTTGTTATTCTAAACTCTAGTAATTTTGCACACATATTTAACCCAGTCTTTCCATTTACTTCATACCAGCTCAGCCATATTCTCTCTCTCTCCCAAACAGCGAAAGAGAGCTTCGCTCTAACGCAATGTTTTCTCACAATCTGTATCTGCATCTGCAAGCCATATTTTTTTTTTCTTTTATTTTTTGAAAAGAGTGAATTTAAAGGATTCAAACGGTAGCAAAGTAATTAATAAGAGGTTATGCTGAAAATCCGTGCGTTTGAAATTTTAAATACTGTTCCAAATACGAATTGTTCAAAACATGAGACCGTAACAATATTTAAGAAAAATACAATGCATTTCAAGGCAAAGAAAAAACAGTAAGTCGTAAAAGTTATACGAGCATAGATTTGCGCACCAATGCAGAGCAAATTCGAGCGAAATAAAGTTAGAAAGTAACTAACAGATATGTGAACGAGTTTTATGAGCACAGGAAGGATCGTAAAACAGGGATATCTAACTTTTTAGAGGTGACAAACGGAGAAAAGTAAAATAAACAAATCAAACGAGACTGGAGTGACGTGTAATAAAAAATAAATAAACAAACAGCGGCATATTAGGACCGATGCTGAGCCAACGTATGTTTTGTGATTTTCTCAGCGTTTTGGAGAATTTACGACTGCAATCGTCAAATGAGGTTTAAAAATATTATTTTACATCGATTTTTAGCTACAAATTTTGAATGCAGCCTTTTTGTCGGACATTTCATTTACTTGTCTCAAATCATGCAAGTATTGGTTAAGAACTCGTGAAGGGAAAATCTGTTCCCATAAAATCCAATTGCAAGGAAATTATGTGTCGGTTTCGTTTAGGGTATTTTAAAATAAAGTACTTATACACTTTTCAAACATAAGAGCTAAAAGACGAAGTTTGTGCAGCTCAAAACAAAAAGTGTATTGTCCGTCCTTGAAAACCGCGCCTAGAACTCGGGAACCATTGCACTTAAAAAAAAGGGTGATGGGTTGTGAGTGGGAACTTTCCGAAGGGTTCAATTTAAAGCTTGTATTTTTGCTATCCCTTTGACATATTCAACTGAACTAATGTATTTGAATCAATTGAACTAATGTATTTGAAATTAGCATCGTTCTACGTTTGATACGGCTCAAAATGCTTCTTATTACTCTTTCCCTTATTGTTATCTTACGTATCACTCCTGTTTTAGTAAGATCATAGAAGACCTGACGCATGCGTAAATACGCGGAAGGTTTTACCTAAGAAAATCAGGCAGTATATAGGGTGATCGAAAATCAAATAGCCAAATTTTGAATGGAGTTAGAGGTGATGATATTAAACAAGAGGCATAAAGAAACAAATGGTCGCAAGCACAATGCTGACACGCTACGTGCACACAAAGCCAAAGACTGGCACAACAGGTAACAGTAGATAATAATAAATTATTACACAAAGATAATTATACACAAAACTTCATTTTTTCAGAAAAAATTTAAATAAGTCAGTTGCCGAAATTTGCGGCTGCAGCTTTCATACATAGGTCACAGCGACAACAAACCGAACATGACGAAAGGACGAGCAATTTTGACAAATTTCTGCGTTGTCCATGCGACATGCGTCAGAGATACAAGTAGCAACTTTACAACTTTTTGAAAAACCTTTCTTAGAAACTAAAATCTTGAGTAAAATCGTCTTTGAGTTATAAATTTTTTAACGATTTCGCATCTGTCAGGTTATGGTTTTGTAGATATGTAGCGTTTGAAACCATATGTTCCTATATGTCGTTTAGAATCAAAACCCGTAAAGTCGACTTTTCATGAAAAATAGTTTTTAAAAAAAAGTAAGTTTAAAAGCTCGCTAGCCAATGGCTTAAGGACGAGAAATAAAAACATCACTAGATCTCAACGAAAAGTGAAAGTCCTGCCTTCAAGACTATGGACTTTGAGAAATTAATTTCTTTTGATTCTAATCGTATATGAATCTTGCTTATTTTCGTCCATTTTGACTCCCTTCAAAATGTGACTACACATTTTCCAATCATGCTCTGTAGGATCAGCAGGAGCTATTAGAAGTATGGGGCTGGAGAAAAATATTGTATTACCACCACTTTTGAAGATTTTTGAAGTTAGAACGATTGGTGAGATTTCTGCCTGTTTCCAATTATTTATGCACATATCATCGTTGTTTAAGGATGACTCAAAAAAAATCGGATGCCGAAGTTTTTTGTGATCTAACATTTTTCTCTCCAGCAAATCTACAAATAGTACAGCAGATATGTGACCGAATTGTGCCTTTAATGATAGGAACACGAAACTTGGCATACGTATACTATACATCAAATGATTTAATTCTGGATACGCGGCCATCTGAGATGTCGTCTATTGGAGTAATGGCAGCCGTCAAACTGCTAAATTTTCGCACTTTTTTCGAAATTTCCACAATTTGACCATGAAAGAGCACGTTTTTGACAAACATCGTCTATTACATATTTAAACTACATTAAATTTGCTACAAGTTGATACCAAAATGGACTTATCAGCTGTAATAGTTTTTGAGATACAGCTTCTCAAAGTTTCACAAATTCTCCAAATTTGAACATTTTTAGTTGATTTCCTTGTTTTATCATATATGCAACTGTCTTTATATATTCAATAACCTGCATTGTATAGGCAGTGAAGTAAACATTTATTGAATTTAACATTTTGAAGAGGGTGGGAGAAAGTGTAAAGGTTTTGAGTGAGGCTCCGGTTCACAACCAGAGAACTGATATCCAAAAGAGAGAGAGGATACTGAAATCCAAAGCTTCCTCTGAATATATTTAGATTTCCTTCAAACCTTTTTAAATCATGTTAAATGACAACTGTTAAAACACTATACAGAGTTATTGTTGTTTCATGCATAAAGAGTATGCTCTTCGTAATTATAAACTCATGCTTGTGAAAATTGCAACACCATGAAGGACTTGTGCGAATGGGCTGAAATTTTCAGCAAATGCAAAGTAGGGTATGATATGCAAATGATTAGAATTTTAGACACGTAGCGCATGCGTACGCTGAGCAGCGCCCTCTGAACGCCAGATTTATCCGAATAAATAGACGGCTTCAGCAAGGTGTGTATGGTTATAGGTGGTTATCTGCTTGTGATAAACGTTAGATGAGACGTTGCTTATGCCTCTTCGACGAAAAAGAGCGAGGTTTCAACAACTTACAGAGTTTAAACGGGGGAGGATCATCGGCCTTCGTGAAGCTGGATTGTCTTATCTTGAAGTAGCCGCTCGTGTGCAGCGTAACAGCAGCACACTGATGCGTGTTTGGAAACAGTAGAAGGACGAGTGTTGGACAGCTCGTAAATCCGGGAGTGGACCCTGAAAAGTGACGTCAGCGCGATGATAGACACCTGATTCGCATGGTACTGACGGACCATACAGCTTCTTCCAGACAATTGGCAGCACAGTGGTCAACAGCTACAAGTGTTTCAATTTGTGCTTCATCAATTCGTAGACGTCTGATGCAGCGTGGACTGCGCACAAGGACTCCTTTATAATACAGGATCCCGCTCACGCTAAACTATCGCCACCTGCGGCTACAATGGGCTAATCAGCATAAGGACTGGCGTGCTGATTGGCAGTATGTTGTGTTTTCTGACGAATCCCGCTTTAATTTGTGGCACCATGATAGCCGCATTCGCGTCGGACGCTATGCCGGTGAACGCCACCTTCCAGAGTGCATTATCGAACGTCACAGTGGACGAACACCTGGAGTCATGGTCTGGGGTGCCATATCATATCACGGATGATCTCAATTGCTACGAATTGTAGGTAGCCTGAACGGCAACCGGGACATCAGTGAAGTTCTACAGCCCCAAACTTCCTTCAAGGCTTGCCTGGCGCTGTATTTCAGCAGGATAATGCCCGTCCTCATGTCGCTAGGACAGTTCAATCCTTCCGTGCATCGCAGCAAGTACAGCTTCTTTCCTGCCCAGCGTATTCCCCAGATATGTCGCCGATTGAACATGTGTGGGATTTCGTTGGTCGGCATCTCGTTCGTGATCCTCGTCTTGTTGCTTCTACAGACGAACTTTGGGTACGCATACAAACAGTATGGAATGCTATTGATCAGGCAGGCATTAAAAATTTGTTTGACTCCATGCCACGTCGCGTAGCAGCACTTATTGCAGCGCGTGCTGGCTACACAAAATACTAATTTCAATATTTTTTCATTATTTGTTGGCTCTTTCTAAGTTTAATCATTTTCTTGTACCACTATCACTCAGCTGTGTATTAAATTTCATTTAATTATGACCATTTCTTCATGGTGTTGTAATTTTCACAAACATGAGTTTATATTTATTATCTTTATCTAAATTTGTAAGCGTCTACTATTGAAGACAAAATTCCATCAATTTTGGTCACATATCTGTTGCGCATTTTGGACGATTAAAAAAAACTATAAAGCGCCCCCTAGCGGTAAAAGTTAAAATCCACTTAAAACACACAATGCAATAGAACTTTATTAGAAAAGGATATTAAATTCTATGATTTTTTTCGCAACGTAAGCTATTAACCTTGTGAATATCGAAACAAAGAAGCACATAAAATATATTCAGAGGCCACCATTTCGAACGTCCGCCATTACTGAAATATTCGAAATCTCAGATGGCCGCGTATCCAAAATGACTTGTAATTATACGTAGTATATGCACACCAAGTTATATGCTTCTATCATTAAAGGCACAATTCCACTTTTTTTTGTCATATATCTGCTGCACTAAAACACGAAGAAACTGCATATAAAACACCGCCAGTTCGATTATACCATCCAGAGACTGCAGCTTCGTTCTTACTAGAACTCATCAGTTTGGAATCGGTAGTAACCGAACTGGAGGCGGAAAACATCTTACAGGAGCCAAGAGAGCCAAACAAATTGGTGGCTGAAGTAAAATTGCCGCACCAGCAAGACACCGCAGCAATAATGCGGTTCAATTCTTAAATTCAAGGCAGAGCTTGGGTATGAAGCAGTTACCACATCCCTAAGCCAGGGCTAAGACACCAAGCTGGCGGTGTATTATATGTAATTATGTAATTCTGCCATGGCTCTTTCTCAAAGGGCGATAACTTTCTACTTAATACCGAAGGTTTGCCTTCAATTTCCTAGTTGACCCGTACCGTTGCTGCGGTCTCGCTGGTGAGCTAATTTTACATTAGCTACCAGTTTGTTTGTGACTCTCTTATCTTCTGTAAGAGGTTTTCTGCCCCCAGCTCAGTTACTACACAGTCCAGTCACATTAATGTGACCACCACGTACTTTCGATTTCGACGTTAAATAACCAATTACAGAAGGCACTTGGTTGCTTAGTGTAACTGAGGGTATATAAAGGATGTGTGTAGGGTAGGCTTTGGAAAACATTTCTATCGTTGGCGTAATGCAAAAAAGAAGCCATTTATACGACGTACAAAAAGGCATGATCATTGGCTTTCGGGCCAAGGGTGGAAGCATTTTCGAAATGGCTGAGTTTTTGAGCTGTTTGCTTGCCGTCATGGTAAAAGTGTACCGTGCATGGCAAAATGGGACTGTCCAAAATCAGCGACATTGAAAACGTGATGCACCAGGAGCTATAGATGACAGAGGCGAACGACGGCTGCGGAGATGCGTTCGGGTTAATAGACGAGCTACCTTGAGCAACTGACCCCCCAGATGAACCAAGGGGCTACCAACATCGTCTCCCAAACTTCTGTTTAGTTGATGTTGCTTCGTCTGGGCTCCCGAAGCAGAAGCCTGGTTAATGCACTTATGCTGACTACTGACTATCGACGACGAACTCTGGAATTTTCACGCCAGTACCGCAGCTGGACGTCCATTGAGTGGCAACAAGTAGCATTTTCTGTTGAATCATGCTTAATGCTCCATCGGACCGATGGACGTTAGCCTAAGAGACGTGAAATTTGTGAAACCAAACATCCTGCAGCATTGCTGGAACGGTCCAAGCTCGAGACAGGAGCATTATGGTCTGGAGAATGTTTTTCTGATATTCTTCGGGTTCACTCATCATTGTAGAAGGCACGATGGATCAATACAAGTACGCATATATTCTTGCGGACCATGTCTACCCCTATATGGGCATTGTTTTTCCTCGGGATGATGGCATTCATCAGCAAGACAATGCAAAATGCCATACAGCTACCATTGTATACACGTGACTCGAAGAGCACCAGGATGAATTTACCCTTCTCCCCTGGCCAGCAAACTCTCCTCACTCAGTCCCAATCGAGAATATGAGGGACCATCTCGATCGGGTTATTCGCACCATGGATCCTTGCCGCGTAATCTAACTGTTTCAAAATATACGAATGTGAAATCTTGTTTCTTAATCAAACTCTTGTCGTTTCACTTGCAACAATTCAAACCTGACGGTAAACACTTAGGATTACAAATGTAACGTAAAAAGATAAACCTTGCGATCTCTCACATGAAACTCAAGGAAGTATCAATTAAATATTCAATTGACTTCGGAAAGAACAATTTAGAGGAAATACGGGACAGAAAATCCGATTTATAAGTCAAGGTTACTGCATGCTAGCATAAAGGATTCAAGTTTCTGTTTCTTGTACACGCTGCAGAAGCAAGAAGCCGTAACTCTTAAGTACTCTAAATGATTAATGAGTTGAAGTACCTATCGCTATCGATCAATTCCACCGGGGTTTTGTGTTCCCTTATTTTTCTTTTAAGCCTTCAATGTCCAAAAAAAAAAAAAAAAAGACGCTGAAGTTCACAGCAAAATTTCGCGAAGATGTTTCCATAAATATAGTGAGCTCTTCCTCCCTATGGTATCAAATGTGGTATAAAGAATATTTCTTGACACTTTATGTCCTCAAAATTGAAAAGCTTTTGACCTTTGGGTTACGAGACTCTCCAAATTTATTTTCCTTTAAAACTACTCTAGGGGAAACGTGTCTTGGAGAGCTGTAAATTTTGCAGACATTTTTACAACTTTGCCTTCGAAGAAATGTTAGGCTTAATCCATTGTGAATGATGTCATAAAAATATGAATGAGGCCAATGAATTTAAACTTTCATTTAAACTTGAGGAGTTTATTCGCTGCCCAGAAAGCTGTTAGCACATTCTTAATAAATTATAATGCAATATATAGAAGTAAGAAGTATCCTAAAGATCGCAGTTATTATTATTATTATTTTTTTGCCGAATATATCTTTTTCTTTTGTTAAGATTTGGCAATGCTTTATGGGTTAAAACTACACAGTAAATGTAAAGTAGAATATGTTACAAATATTTACGATATTTATT
The DNA here is from genome assembly GCA_038373865.1 of Uloborus plumipes. Taxonomy (NCBI): domain Eukaryota; kingdom Metazoa; phylum Arthropoda; class Arachnida; order Araneae; family Uloboridae; genus Uloborus; species Uloborus plumipes. The sequence continues at coordinate 32,432 of JAXGGA010009837.1, forward strand.
TCTGTTTCTTATCTTCTTCTTCCTTGCTCTCTGAAAGTATTTTCGGCAGTTTTTCTTACGTTTCGCAACAACTTACTCACCTTTCTCACAAAAAAAAAATCCTGACTTTTTTTTTATCGAATCTAGCTACAGTTTCGTAAAATATCCATCATGGAAAACTCCGAAGAAGTCACCTTTTGGTTTGGCAACTCTTTAAAAATAAATTAAATTTAAACTAGCTGTCGTGGCCGTCACGAAACTTTCTTCTATATTTATCTCATGAATTCCAGTTACAAAATAAAATACGTACTCGCCCGAATAATTGGAGACAGCTCCAATTCCCCAATTATCGTAATAACCCTGCAAATGCAGAATCAATGAGGGAAATTGGAAATCATTGCAAAAGCCTTGTTTAGATTAATTGCAAACATTTTATTTGTTAGTAAAAAGAAACTGGCAGCAGTTAAAAATTTCAAATCATTGAAAGTTTTCAGCTGTTTTGATAATTAAATAGCGTGAAAGCGATTTTTTAATGAATTAATTTTTCGCATTGTTGACTAAGCGCAAAAATCACCCCACCCTCCCCCCGGGGAGATTGGCGCCAAAATTTAATCGATGCTTGCTTCCATATTGGGTTAGTGTTATTCCAAATTTCATTCAAATCTCAGCAATATTTCTCGAGATACAGTAGGTGCAATGACAAAATAAGCACTTTTGATTGCTCCACCCCCCTTTGAGATATTGACACACAAATTGAATCAGCACTTGTACTCAATAGGGTCTACCTATGGACCAATTTTCGTTCGATTCCGCCTGTTACTTCCTGAGATATAGCAATCACCTCCGCGCAGAACACGTGCGATTGCTCCACCCCCCTTTGAGATATTGACACACAAATTGAATCAGCACCTGTACTCTATAGGGTCTACCTATGGACCAATTTTCGTTTGATTCCGCCAGTTACTTCTTGAGATATAGCAGTCACCCTCGTGCAGAACACGTGCGATTGCTCCACCCCCCTTCGAGATATTGACAAACAAATTGAATCAGCACCTGTACTCAGTAGGGTCTACCTATGGACCAATTTTCGTTTGATTCCGCCGGTTACTTCCTGAGATATAGCAATCACCCCCGCGCAGAACACGTGCGATTGCTCCACCCCCCTTGGAGGAATTCGCTAAAAAAAGTCAGGTGCACCAGTTCACATGGTGGTACATATGTGCAAAAATTTTTGTTTGATTTCATTCAGTAGTTTTTGCTCTAGCGCGGCCACAAAAACTGGTCACACACATACAGACTCACACACAGACACACACACAGACACACAGACAGACAGACATTTTCCAAAAATGGTCGAAATGGACTCAGAGCACCTCAAAACGTGCAAATCCGTCAAAATTCGACATTCGAAAATTTTCACGAAACCAATACTTTCTTCTATATATTAGATATAGAAGAAAGTAAAAATAAATAAATCACGCGTTGTGACATTGTACTATTTTATCAGTCAATTTACTTAAATGTAGCGTGAGAAAAACTCAATTTGTCTCGCGCAACGTTTTTGTAGACATTGAAGAATGTTCTTCCTATTTGTTATGATTTTATCCGTCGTCTGTCTCCTTATTGATAGCACTTTTTTTGCATTCACAATCCTAACATAAATTTATTATGCCTTGTTCCTCATGAAACAGACGATAAGGATAAAGTAAAATTTTAACGGTTTTACTCGATGTACTTAGTAGTACAAAACTTTGCAGTATTCAGCGATGCAATGCCTGCGACATCCCTAGCAAAAGATTCTTAACCTAAACCCTACGTTTCTTTTAAAATATTTTGCAAAATAGTATATTCACAGAAAAAATGTTCTAATGAATTTATTTTTATTAGTGCTTTTTTTTCGCTTTTCCCAATCCAACTGCCCATTTTTTCCCAGTTTATTTGAACTTGTTCAACTATTTTGTTCAACTCTTTTTCCATTTCTACCCATTTCAAATTTCTGTTTTTATATTACTAAATTGCCTATTTTCACTTAATTCAACGATATGATTTTTCTCAACTCATTTTCGGTAAATCTAAATCAAACATTCAAATTTTCCCTCAACTCATTGCCGTAATGTAAACTCCTTATTTCGCTAAACTCATCCTTACAGCTTTTTTTTTTCTTTTTTTACTTTCAAACTTTCTCAACACAATCTTTTTCTTTCGTTTAATCTTATAATCCCATTATATTTCAAGAATAAAATATCCCCATTAACTTAGCATCCTTTACGAAAATCTAGCTTTTAAGTATATTCTATTAGAGTAAAGAATTAAATGAAATAATACCGTTTAAAAGATGAAGTTTTCCCATCAACTCTCCCTAATTTTTCTCAACTCGTCCGTATAAGTATTATTGGCCCAACCTTACAAAATTTTTCAACAGTTTTATTTACATTTAACCATCTAACTCTACTAGATTAAATGTAATCACTAACTTTGTTTCCTTCATGAAAATATATGTAGTAGATAACTACATTTTATTAGAACAAAGAATGGAATGAAATAATACCTTTCCAAAGATAAAGCTCGTTTGCACAGTTTCCTTTCACTCCCCATTCACCAAATTCGGTGCACTAAAACCGTTTATAATTCTATTCGAAAACTACTTTCATGAGATAAGCAGCTCAATTTTATTCAACATTGCCCTCTCAAGGGGAACGTGTATGTCGCCCTTTTTCATCGAAATACTTCCAATAAATTTAATTCGGAGCTTGACATTGTAGCGGAATATCGGCCTCATAAAAGTGATGGATGTATCAGGCATGAGGAATAATTTCGGAATTCTTATTTGTTTCATTACATCTATTTTTTTTCCTTCTCCATCTTTGTAATTTCTTTTTCTTCAAATCAAAGGATGTGATTTGCGGATGTGCATTCTTTTCAAGAAAGATACTGGAGTTCGGTTTTCGACCATGTAATGATAATGTAATTCAGCGCTTCTCAACCTTTTTAATACGCTTTTATTAGTTTCACCTGTGGATTTGTTTGTTTATTTGTATGTATGTATGCATGTAACTATGAATAAAAGATAAAATTCACCTTTTTTTCAAGATAAAAGTAATATATTTAATACTACTATTAATACTAAAGGCTAAACTGTATTGCACGTTGATGTATTATAAATGTTTCAGATGTTTGTCCGTATGTAACTCGAATAAAAGATAACATTCACGCTCTTTGCAAATATAAAATAATATGTTTAACACTATTATTAATATTAAAGGCGAAACTACATTACATGTTGAGTTGATGTATTATAACTGCATTTAAATTTAACGGATATTCAATAATTTTGACAATCAGAGGGAAATCAGCTAGAGCATCATCAGATATAGTTTGATTAACTCTAAAAGCGTCTTTTTAAGTTTTTTAAACTATAATTTGATTATTTTGCTTGCGTACCAAATTAGCTGTACATCGTGTACAACTGTACCACTTGGCAAAAATGTTTATATTTCATGATTTATTTTTTGCAATTGTGTTTATTAGCATTCAACATTTTATTGGGTGACCTGACCAAGTTGGAACATCACATAGTGAGTGAAATTTCATTGAAAGACACTAAACGTAATGCCAGATATAAAATCCCTGAAATAAAAAAATCACTATAATATATGCGTTTGTTCAAAATTTTATCTTTATTTACTATTTTACCACATTATAATTTAGTTTATACTAGCTAATTTACAGTTTATTTCTTTAAAACTAGCAATTTTTCAGTTTACTAAAATAAAATTAGCTGCATTAAACTAAAAACAACAGTGTAATACTGGTAGCAGAGTTTCCAGTTTACAACTGTAAAATGCACAGTAATAAACTGTAAAACTAGCAATTTTAGTTTATTACTGTAAACTAACAATTTCACAGTTTACTACTGTAAAATTAGCAATTTTACAGTTTATTACTATAAAAACAACAGTGTAATACTGGCAGCAGAGGTTCTCGTTTAAACTAAAATGCACAGTAATAAACTGTAAAACTAGCAATTTTAGTTTATTACTGTAAACTAGCTATGTTACAGTTTACTACTGTAAAATTACTATAAAATTAGCTGTATTATACCGTAAAAACAACCTTCATTTTTTACAATGCAGTGTTATTTACGATGATGGATTTTTTTTTTCTAAATTGTAACTTATTTTAATGAAGCCTATGTGTATTGCTTTATGAGTGCCTAAATATTTTTTCCTGTTTAAGTATTTAAAAAATAATTTTGGATAGATATTTTTGTTCTCTTACAAAGTGCTATACAATAAATGTGAGTAAATGGTTAGCATGCATATTAAACCTCTCCGGATTATTTTAAGTTAGATTTTTTTTTTTCTTGCGTTCTCGCTGTAGAAAATTTTAAAGTGAATGCCTTCTTACAGTACTTCTAAAAGTGACATGCTGCATTTGATTATTGGTTAAAAAGAGCTGAGGAAATTTTTATTAGGGTTAGGAATTGCCAATCCTGAACAACTTCATCGCTTAAAGAAGAAAAAAATTAAAGAGAGAGAACGTTTTTCTTTCATATCCCTAGGAAATGTACGTAGTTTTACAAATCTTTGGATTTATTCATTATTCCGAATATATCATATGACAAGCTATTGATTAACTCTAAAAATTGTGAAAACACAACGAATTATTCGTTTGTTTGTTTTTTTGTTTTTTTGATGCAATTTTTAAAAAGAGTAGTTTACAGAAAAACATGATATTACAAATATCGCTAACACAACGTATTTTGATTACATAAAAAAGTTCTAACAAATAAAAGATATTTTTCCTAGAACAGAAATCGCATTAAAATCATTACTTTTTTTAAATAATTCAGTAAAAACTATTGTTAAACCATTTTTTAACGAGATATGACTCAAAATTCCTTCAAATGTGCAAATTCATATAAAAGAATAAGTTGAAACACTATTAATAAAGCGAGACAAACGCAGAAGTTGCCCTCTCAAGATGACCTCATAGCTTGTAATGCAAGCTAAGAAAGGCACAGAGAAGTCACGTGATTTCTCCAAAAAAAACAAAAATTCTTAGTTACATCTCTGAAGACTCGGTATGACTTAATTCATTCACCATAAAAGTTATTTTGATATCATTTTTGCAATCCTCTTAACCTGTTACCGCCCATTGAATTATTTATAGATCACCTCTTTTCAGATTCCTCACTGAAAACTATACTTTTTTATCATTTCTTATTCTTATTGGCTGGTTTAATATTGAACCAATTTCCAAAAACGGGTCAAAGAGCAGTTTGGTTCAAAAAAAAATTATATTGCAAAAAAAAGCTGTTGTTTTTACAGTATAATACTGGTAACAGAGGTTCCAGTTTAAAGGAGTAAAAACACAGTAATAAACTGTAAAACTAGCTGTTTCACAGTTTATTAGTGTAAAATTAGCAGTTTTACCATAAAATTAGCTGTATTATATTGTAAAAACAACAGTGTAATACTGACAGCAGATGTTCCAGTTTAAAACTGTAAAATGTACAGAAATAAACTGTAAAACTGGAAATTTTACAACTTATTACTGTACATTTTTGGCTGTATTATACTGTAAAATCAACATCTATTTTTACAATGTGAATAAAAATTATTTCACTCAGAAGCAAAATATAGTTTAGCAATATGCAATTAATTTACTCAACCATCAGAACCACTCTTTCTGAATTTTTAAATCATATTTCAGTCTCTTTCATTTTATTCACATTATTTCTGGCCTCGTCTGCATATTTTCTCCATACTTCGCTCGAAAAATTAGAAAGAGTAAAATATTTAACCGCCTTAGGTGAAACTCGCTCGCACAAGTTTTAATTCTATTTCTTTCCCGCCGTTAGAAGCACTATTAATCAATCTAAAAGCGACTTATAGGGAGTATGCAACCCTCTTTTATTCGACATCGCATTCGCAGCAGAAACGTGCCGTTCGCTTTTATCGAGTTCCTGCCAATAAATTTAATTCAGAACCCGACATTGGCCCCGAATATCGAGCCAATAAAGAAGACCGATTTCAATGTGCATGGGAAGAATTCCAATGATTCAAGTATTTATCTTTACGTTCTTTATCAAGAAAAATTTAAATGTTATTTATTGGAGAGTTCTAGAATCGAGCAATTTTTACAGCTCTGGACTTTGATGTTATGGCTACAGTTAAACTTTTGTGCAGCGACATTTGTATTTTAGGATTTCATATTTGGGAAGATTTTTAGTACTACGCTAACTAAAATTCAATTTAAAATCTTTAGAAGTAATTAAGCTATTTTAATTGGTTTATTTTTCGAATAAATAAGGGCATTGATAATTCAACAAGAAATATAGTTCTTAAATATTTTAAAGGTGGAAATTCTTTTGTTTTTGAATAATTATATCAACTGTCTAATCTTTTATCGTAAAACCTTCCTAGCTTTTGCGCATGCCTGAGGTCTCTTTGGATTTCCTCAAAATAGGGGAGAAATGCCTAGTAACATTCAACAGTAAGTAAGAAGCGAAAGCACCGGCAAGTACGTCTCCTTATCCTATCACCCCTTTTTCAAATGGAAGCGATCCTGATTGCCAGGCGCGCAATACGCGGGCAGACAGTACTTTTGTATTTTTTTAACTGTTAAACTGAGACGTTTAGTGTCAAAACCTAGTTCAATGCACGATTTTTTTTTTTTTTTTAATCTTTCTTCTTCTGAATTTGATAATTTTTAGAAGTAGATTGAGTTAGTTTCGGTACTTAACGCTTCAAATATGTTTTGCTACTTTTTGGAAAAAGCTATTAAATTTTCGATTCTTCCATGAAATTTATTTTAAAGGATCTAATAACTATATTTTAAACATGCTATCAAAACTGTTAGTGCAGTAGAAAAACAAAATCAAAAATTGTTTAATATAAGCGGATAATCTACTTCTTGATAATGGAAACTGTCCCATATTTCTCAAAATGGTTTGTCTTTAACTTATCTTCTTAAATCTTCCCTGAAACGTTGTGTAATTCAAATTAACGATCAAGTGTACTTATGTGGCTCGAGCAATGTACGTTGAGACAAATTGTCTATCACTGCTGTGATTTCCAAATATTTTTTTTAAATAAACTTTGCGATGTGTTCTAATTGGAGATGTTACGAGGCGTGATATAAAAATATGTATTTGAATATACAGAATTGTTCAGAATGGATGACTCACCACAAAAAACTGCGATGTTCATGAATGCACAAGAATAATTTAATTTAATGAAGTATTTATTTTGAGGGAATTCATAATTTTACTTTTATAAGCACAGTATACATGCATAATTGAGAAAAGGTTCAAAAATTTGATTTGAAACCTTTTTTTCCATTACAGCTTGAAAACTCTCAGGCATTTAAATACATAATTTTTCCCAACAATCTGTATTAATTTCTGTAACCCACGCTTGTTTTATTACTTCTCGAAAGTTTGAAAGTGAAGTGGAGCTACGCTCAGAAACTTTGCTCTTTAAAATCCCCCCTCGATTGATGAAACCGATTCTTTGCAATGGCAAGAAGCTTCATCATGTTGGAAGTATGCGTACTGGTCTATTTTACACATTTAACTATGAGTATTTTCCAACAAAGATTGCGATTAACCACGAATTATCAATTTAAGGCTCACCTATTTCATTTTAACATGAAATAAGATTTTATTTGCCCATGTGTATAGAATTATTTTACGTAATTTTCTTGGAACTTGTTTTATCAATAAGCACCCGGGCAACGTCGGGCAATAAGCTAGTAATAAAATAATAATAAGTAAAACTTAACATCTTGAATTCAAATTATGTTTTCGCAATGACAAACTACTATAGGTAGGTGTATTTGTGTGTGTGCGTGAAGGTGGTCGTGTATGTGTGCAGGACGTGGGCACCACCACCTGCTCTGCAGAGGACCAGAGACGGATATGCAATACCTGACGGAGAGGAGGTCGCACCAGCAGGAGCTGGTAGACTAACTGGCTGAGCAGCTCTGGGTCCACCATCTTGTCCCGCATGCTGCCGTGCTTTTGTGTATATGCATAAAAAGTGCAGATACACAAAAGTCGTATCTGCATTTTTTAACAAAATATAGCTATCGCCACCAGGTGGCTCTTTGTGACGTATTTTACCTATACACAAAATTATGTGGTCATTTGAGAACGAGAAATATTTTCTAAAAAAACCGCAAAAGTTTCATCTGAATCAAATACATGGTGACGCAAAACTTTTAAAGAGTTATGTCTCAGTTTGAGCTCGACTGCAGATACCACTTTTGCACTTAGCACTACAGCATGGCGAAGAAGTGGGCGCCACGTTAGTGAGTAACGTTGGAAGACTGCCAAACTGAAAGAGGGACTGCACGACGCCTGAGGTCCAAAAAGAGAACACACAGCAATTTGTCGCTGCTCAAAAACATTGGGTACATTCTAGACTAAATGTCTCTCTCTGTCTTGATTGCAGAAGCCGCTGATGGGCGCCGACCAGCGGGCCAGCTGCTGCCTGTGCTGTCGGCGGGGCATCGTGAGCGTGAGGAGCTCCCTGGAGCGCTCTGCCTACTGCTGCGGAGAGAGCATACGGCTCAAGGCCGACCTAGACAACCAGAGCGACGAGGTGCTCAGGCTCAAGCTCAAGCTCGTGCAGGTGAGCCTTTGAGCTCGATTTTGCGATGACTTGTAATGCTGAATTCACACCCATTGCTTGACACTAACTACACTGCAAAAAATAAGTTGTTTTTACAGTATAATACTGGCAGCAGAGGTCCCAGTTTAAAACTGTAAAAGCACAGTAATGAACTGTAAAACTAGCTATTTTACAGTTTACCACTGTATAAGTAGCAATTTCACAGTTTATTACTGTAAAAATAGCAATATTATCATAAAATTAGCTGTATTATACTGTAAAAATGACATCTATTTTTACAGTGAACCAGAAAAAGGACTAGAAAGTCTAAGTGTAAAGATTAATGTAGTAAAATAAGTATTTTAAGCGCATCAAGAGGATAAACATAATACATCTTAAAAGATACTACATTAATGCTTATACAACTACTAATTTTTATAATCAAAAAAATTAATTTAGTTGAATTGTCATTTTTAAACTGTTTTTATATCTAGCTAGCCGTTTTCCATTGAAGCCTGTGCAGTTGAAATTTCAAAAACGACTGTGAGAAGCAAGAGAAAGGATTTAAATTGAAAAACGTTGATAAAAAATACCTTTCTTGCTTACAGATTTAAAAACTAGACAATAAAAAGAATAAGGCACAAAGTTATCACTGTGGTACATATTCGAACCACAGACTAAAAATAAAAAAAACTATCTTTACTCTGTGATTCAAACCGAGACGTTTCGGTTCTTCCATCTTCCAGACTTTTCTGAAAACTCATTTAATTACATAAACAGTTTTTTGCCCTTCTGTAATCATTTATAGTTTTTAAACAAAGCGCGAAGTAGCTAATTAATTAATGAAATTCTTATTTTTTCATTTAAATTTCATGGAGAAATTAAATTTTTTTAGCAGAAAAAGAAATTTTAAAATTACGAATTTTCAACGTTGCGTTTTTGAACATTGAACATTGAAACAATTTATTTAGAATACCCGAAATATCTGGATAGCAATTTTTTTTTTTTTTTTTTTTTTGCGTACTAAGCACCAAGTGGAATTTCATTATTTTTTAAGAAACAAGCCATTAATGGAATGTGTTTAATGGAAGCCTATTGATAGCGCGAAAAGAGAGAGAGTGCTTGGTAGGAAGATGCAAACTAATGTTGGCTTGCCTCCAAGCAATTTGCACGCCACGTGATGAATGGTCGCCATTTAGTTCTCTCACTCAAAATACAGTAAATGGCGCGAAACGAACTGCAACGATGCATTCTTGTTTTTCTCTGATAGGAATTTCGGAGATTGGGGAATGATATTTCTCTTTTAATAAAAAAGGCGGGGAACTATAAAGGCGCTTTGTGTATTTCATCATTCACCGTTTATGGAATGGAATTGTAACTTAACTTTGATAGAGTCTTTTATTGCTTAAAAGCAAAACAAGTGATACAGTATTATGACAGAACTCAAAAGAGTTCGGTAGTTTATTGTTTCAATGTGAAAGTTTTTTTTTTTTTCAAGCTTCATGAATAAGCAAAAACAATAAATACGAACTTAGCTTTAAGGTTTTTACCTTTTTTTTCTTAAATTATTACTTCTTTTTAATTTTATTTATTTTATTTTTATTTTACCTATTTCTTAAAGAAATATTACTTTTTTTAAAATTTAGTTTATTTATTTTTTATATTTTATATTATTTATTTTATTTTAGATTGGTGTTACAGTGCGACTCTAATAATTGGATTACATCCTTGGCAATATTTATCACTTTTTGGTAAAATAGGGAAAGGTAGTTATTAAAGGTCAAGACTATAGCGGTATCCACTCGCCAGTGGCGACTAAAAATTATTTTTTGGTAACTACAAGATGTTATGTTGGTCATCAAACTAGAGATCTACTTTTTTTTCTGAAAAAAAAATACAAACTGCCGATACATCGTGCTGATCATGAAAAGAAAGTGGCCATTAGCATCGTCACTGGTGGCCAATGTTAACTTGGAGAGAAAATCGACCCATCTGCTATACAAAACATCTAAGTACATAATTTCAATCAAGAAAATGCCATGAATCTTTGTTGGGAAAATAGTCAAAGATGACCAAATTTATGATTAATCAGCAAAATAAATGAAATGTTTTTTAATCTTCAGGTATGCAGGTGCGTTTAGTGTTTGCTTTATTTGCATAATGTCTTATTAAAAATAAAAAAAATTCTTTTCCAAAAAAGGTTTGTAAGTTTTTTTTTTTTTTTTTTTTTGTTTCTTTTAAAATTTTTCTTTTACACACAGTAATTTAGTTAAGATATATTCAATTACATAGCGTAATATTACTATATGCAAAATGAAATGGGATTACAATTTTGGAACTTGGCTCAAAGTGGCCACCAACAACGCCAAAGTGGCCACTAACTTTTTTGGGGTTTTGCCACTTTCATTCCTTTTGACATTTCCAACATTTGCCCCTTTCATGGATTAGCGATTCTGTTCATGACAATTTCATTTTGTTTATCTGATTGGCACAGCTTTCAATCATCCCAGCGCCAATCAGACAACAGGATCGCCAAATGTCGTGCTGCTTTGCTTACTTTCACCATCACTTCTCTGTTTTCACTGATTGCAGTATAAATAAATATGCTTCTGTGAACCGCTTAGAGAAGAAAAAAAAAGGGGGTAAATATGCCTATTTCTTTTTCTTATTTCAAACTAAACTTAGTTATCACTTACTTTGGTGGTTATTGCTTTGATTTGAAGAACAAATGAACATAAAAACTCTCGAATATTTTTGAAGACTCCACCTTTATCAGAAAATACTGTCACAAAGCCACAAAAAACTAAATTGCTCCCTTTTACAATTTTACCTCTTAAACATACGTTAATAAACTATAAACGGTATATATTTTTATAGTCCAAAAGCTAGCAACGTCGAAAAAACAATCATTTTAAGACGTCTGGCTCTTTAATACATCTTTCCCTATATCTTCTGAACAGCATGCCGAACAGCATGCCGGTTGTCTGTCAGATAAGAGTGGTTTTTTTTTTTTTTTTTTTTTTTTTTTTTTTATTACTGCGCACCACATTTGTACTGAAAAAAAATAGTGATTTTTAATTCATTTTTAGGCAATTTCACGTCAAATCAATCATGAAAAAATAGTTTTTGACCACATTTCCGATTTTCACAAAAATTGGTGTGAAGGACGCATATGACAAGATAAGTAATCCTGCCAAGTTTTAAAAGAAGGCAAGAACTAGAGCTTTCCATTGATCTATTACATTGTATATTTACAACGGGTTTAAGTTTCTAATTGCCCCAAAATGGTTTTAAAAAAATCAAACAGCAAAAAGATGCGCAATAAAAAACGCAACCACTCTCAGCCGCGAGACACCCAGCATGTTAGAAAAGCATAGGGAAAGATACATAAAAAAGCCAGACGTCTTAAAATTGTCATTTGAAAACGTTGCTAGCTCTTAGACTATTGTGCGAGTTTAAATTATGTAGAAAATAATACTTAGGTGAAGAAATATTGACATAACTAAAATACTTTTATTTCATTCTGAGAACAGTATGTCGAATTTTTCATTGATCGAGGAGTACTGGGATTGACCAAAGAAGCATCGCACACTGTCCTAGAGTACAGAGGAGATCCGATCAGTCCTGGGACGCGTTCCAAGTTCGACAGTTCGTCGAGCCTGGTGGTTCCTGTCATGCCTCCTACTCTCATTGGGGTCTGCAGACTACTTCAGATCTACTACGTCCTAAAGGTGAGAGCTACATAATTGCCTATTTACAAAAGATTAAGTAAGTAGTATTGCTATTGCTAGTAAATATTCGATGTTAAGCTACCTTCTGTATAATGAAACAGTTTAGGTGCAGTAGTTCATCTTATTATCAGGTGTCAGAGTGGGAACTCAATTATATGAAAAACGTCCACTAAATGTTGCAGTTATTTCTTCGTTTTTATTTATTTATTTATTTTCAAAACCAACAATGACATTATTTTTCCCCTGTTCGAAAATATAACCGACTGCTATTAGTTAAGGAATAGCAACTTAGTTCTTATTTTGAAATAGTTACAAGTGATTAGGAGCGATTCCTGAGTTGATCTGGATGGTTTTTCACATAAGCCGAACAGAGAGCTGTACAAATTTTCCAATCGCATATTTCAAATTTTAAAATTTTTAAAGCAATAAGTAGTTGACTTATTAGCACCACACATTTAAAAATGCATCATATATGACAAACAATGCAATTATTTATGATAAATAGTGTGAAAACAGCATTTTAAAGTTTCGACAAGATTTATTAAAAACTTATAAAAAAAAGGAAATTGCCAAATATTCTACACATTTGATGAAAAGGAATTAATAATACCACAGACCTCAAATGTTTTATGGAAATTCTATGCCCCCAATGGCACCTTTTCCACCCTACCCGTTACCGAAAATACACTTTTTTTTTTTTTTTTAATTTGCAAAAAATCTCGAGAAACTACATTTTTCCCGAAATTCAGCGCCATTGCGACCAAAAATTTCCAATTTTTTATGTGCACTTTGCTCTCCCAATGGCATCTTGTCCGCATTACAAGTCATCGAAATAAAAAAAAAAAAAAGTCTTTTTTGGCCCACCCTACTGCGCAGCACTAGAATCTAAGTAATTTAATGTTTGTTGCAGTTACTACCAGTCTGAAATTAACTCCCCCCCCCCCCCCACACACACACAAAAGTTGCTAATACATGAGGAGTTGCGGACGCTCACCAAAGTTTAGTTAAACAGCTCAACGGTATTAAACTAACGCTTGACCGACAAAGAAACTTGATGCACAAAAAAAGAATGCACATTTCCACTTCTTATTCACATTTGACAAGATTCTTATATCGTCTAACCGAAATGGAAAAAATCTTATCCTTAAATTCATCCGGAAAAAAAATCAACAAAAGACAAGCTCTTGAGGAAAATAAAACATTTCCCGGAATAATAGGAGAAAACAGCCATTATTTGTACGTTATGTTGACAATATTTGTTTCAAACCACGTGTCAAAAAACGGAGGAGAGATAGAGTGAAAAATGTTTACGAATTTTTTGAAACCTATAAAATTTTCAAACAATTCTCACAAATGCATTAAAGGAGACTAGCGTTGTGTGAAGTCGTTACTTCACAAAAAAAAAACGGTGTATGTTTCAAATTTTCTGGAATTTTTGGCATTAATATTTTTTTCTTCAAATTTTAGTTTGAAAAATGATGTCGAGTTTGAGAATCGGAAATTTTTATGGTATCTTAACAACGTAATAATACAGGGTGGTTATAAATTAACAGGAGATGTTTGGAGCCCTCTAGCTCGCGAACTACTGGGCGAAACATTGCCAAACTTCGTGAGCATGCATATTAGACCATGGGATTTTGATTTCTGGAATAAAAAGAAATAGTTTGAAAAATCACCACCAGGGGGAAATTTGGCGGTCTTAAAGTGTATTATTCTGATTATCGAAGAATTAATTGCTACTGACAAAATATGCATCCATTTTATTTGCAAAAATGACTTTTTTTGTCACAAATGTGGTTCGATATGATCGCCATTATAAAGTTGTAAGAGCTGCATACAATGCACAACATTTTCTACGGCAGCTCTTAACATATCAGAATAGATTTCTCTAACTTTTAAAATTATCATATCTTTTAAACTTGCGATATCAGAAATGTTTCTTTGATAGCATCAAAGCATTGTTCTCTAATAGCATTTGCAAATTCCTCAACTTGTAGCTGATTAACCGTCTGGTGCCATTAGCCTGGTTGCTGGGCTAGAGATCCAGTCATTTTAAACCGCTTAATCATGTTTCTTAAATTTGTTATGGTCAGCGGGCCTTTTCTCAACTGCTTCACTCGCCGAAATTCTCGAAGAGTAACATTGGCATTTTCATCACGCTGATAGTACCTAGAGCTTCACTAACAAAGCGCGGTCCTGCATAGTTAAAAGCCATCAAGAGGCAACTGCGCTCAGAAGGATGAGAATGCTCCCAGTCAGTCATTTTATACAGATGATCGCTAAACGCAAAGCGTTTATGCGAATTATTGCATTCTATTTGGTTAAATGGACAGCTATTTTGTTCGTGGTGATTTTTTTTTAATAGAAAATTCTACGGCGATCATATTAAACCTCATTTGCAAAGAACAATCATTTTTGCTTGGCGAAATTGATTTATATAGCATCTTTTCAAGTTTAATTCGCGATATTCAGTGTAATACACTTTTACAGCGCCAAATTTCCCCCTGATGGTGATTTTTCAAACTAATTTTTTTTATTCCAGCAATCAAAATCCCATGGTCTAATATGCACGCTTACGAAATTTGGCAATGTTTCGCCCAGTAGTTCGCGAGCTAGAGGGCTCCAAACACCTCCTGTTAATTTATAACCACCCTGTATTTCAATGTGCAGCTTAAAGATTCCTTCGATACGAACAGGGGGCGACATTTCTTGTGTGTATAGGAAAAGTAGAATTGAAGAAAGTTATTTTCATAGACTAATTTCAACCACTGCAACCAAAACTCCAGGGTCCCGGCTAAACCCGCCAACTTAGTATAGTACAAATTTAACTTGAGAAGTTTTTAGAAAACTTTTAAGAATCAAAAAAAGAAAAAGTTGCTAATCGAGTTATAACATTCAAAAATGTATGATTTTATTAGAAAAACACTCTGCTGGAAACAATTATTGTACATGAACAGAGTTTATATGATCAATAAACGGGTTTTTTTTCCCATTAATTTAAGTCATTTTTCTCTTTTTACAGGTTAAATCTGAAAAAGTAGCCAAAACTGAAAGAGGTAATTAAGTACTTTTAGATGATTCAAAATCGCAAAGCATATAGAGCAAAAAGACATTCCTCATAACATAGAGGGCATTCTACAGAAGTTTAATTGTACATTCGATAGTTTTTCTGAGAGAAGTACATGCATTGAAATACGCTCTATAAGAAAAGAAATCATCTCTTTACTATTACTGTCAGCGCACCAATAACTTGATCAAACTCGTAGGCTGTTCAGCTTACCATACCAAGTGATCCATCTCAGATATACTTAATATGTGAAGAATCACTGTGACAAATAACAGGATGTAGAAGGCCAAAGAAGGAGACAAAGGTGGTGGAGGAAGACTTGTGACCTCCTTGGTTTGCATTCTCGAGCACTATAGCTTTGGAAAATGGCTGCTAGGAGCCCTGCAATGACTTAAAGCATGTCACTGACATACCGCTGGGCTGTTAAGTCATTATGTATTAATATTAGATATATTCGTATGCAGTCGGAAGTCATAACGCCTTCCCAGCTGAAGGTACGGTATGCCACTGAGAACAAATCAAGACTTGTGGGCTTTCACACTGTCAGCTATGCAATAGTGTCGCGTTTGACGAAAATAGATTGCAACCAAATGGATCCAGATAGTCTTTAGTGACGAGTCTAGATTCAATTTGGGCAAGGATGACATTTGTGTGCGTGTGTGCAGGCCCCTTGGTGAATAGAATAGTGTTTTTGCTTTTCAGAGTTCCTCTGCTTCCACAACTTAGGTGATGCTACGAGGTACTATCGTGTACGATACACTGACACCCCTAATATTCATCCACAACAGTTTGACAGGCCCGTGGTACGTTTGTGACATGCGTCAATCGCGTATGTTAGTCCCCATAGCAGGTCTCGGAGGAGCCCCACGATCACTCATAGCCAATGTATCACAAATCTTCCTCTACCACCGTATCACCTTCTCTGTCATACTCTGTCTCCTGATTCGTTTCAGATCGAGGATCACATGTAATCGTAAGTTGGACAGTCTACGAGATTCGTTCAATTAGGGGCGCGTTTACAGTGACTGTGTAAGGAGAGGTAACGTTATACAGTTACTGTAAACGCGCCGCCTAAGAGACTTTTAGGATTCATAAAGCGTCTGTATCACTTCATCTATCCACCCTAGGCGTGGCTCAATAGAATACAAGAACCTCCATCTATGTACTGTTTTTCTTATGGAAAAAGCTTATTTTGCTTTCATTTTGTAATTACTTTTTTATATCAATGCTGTAATTATGAGTGTAAACTTTCGTTTCATTCTGACAATTATTTCTAAGTTCATCAGTTATTTTGTTATTAAGTGTAGTTATTTTAGATGATAAAGTTTATATTATTGAAACAAACATTGAAAAATTGTAGCAGACACAGCTTTGGGATTACAAAAAAAAATCCTTTTGCAGTCTAAAATGAGGCTTGAGCTTGCGATGCTAAAAAAGGGCCACCAAAAAGGCCAGTTGCTAAAATACACTGAAAAAGTTTGTTTCATCATACTTCTGGTGTTCAACAAAACAGCCCAGTATGAATGCATTAAAACAAACACATTCGATGCATTCAGTATCTCAAAGGAAAACATTTGCTCTTCTGAACAACCTCCTGTACTTCATGATGAAATACCAACCCAGAAATGTTGTGTGATTCCGTTCGGTGTATAGGTGGACTCGATTACTTCCTAAAGTTATGGCCACTTTTTCTGATTTACCCTGTATAGTGTAAAATTAGAAGCTAAATATCTTAATTTTCAGCTTCGTGCGATTTTATTGAACAGCGACTTTATTTT